>VYZQ01032837.1:4143-43029 GCA_013400655.1 Mystacornis crossleyi | reverse complement strand
ATATATATAAGTAAAGACCTGTTATTCCTATTTCTCATATATTTGCCTGAAAGCCCCTCATTTTCAAAATTATAATAATTCGGGAGGAAGGGGGTTACATTTTTCCATTACGGGGTGGGAGGGGGACTCCTGCCTTCCTTAGTAGACACCTGTCCAAACCAGGACACTTTAATATGGGTATCTTGATATAGTGCACTGGTTTGTGTTTTGCTATAATCTACTAGTAGTGCTTTTGGTGCAAAGATTCTGCAGTAGTAACATCCTTGAGTTGATATACTTCACGGAACAAATTTTAAAGTACACGCTCTTCTGGAAAGTGGAGGGGTTCTGCTACATTAATGGAATATGGCTTTTCCATTTGTAAAGAAATTTACTTTTAAATTTCTGCCCTTAATCAATGTGATAACTTATTAGTTAAGTTGCTCTTACCAGAGATGCAGTGTATAATTTCAACTGTCTAATAATTTTTCACTTACGCTTCTTGCATGCCACTTTTTATAGAGGAATTCAGACAAAAGAGCATGAGGATTATGTAATGTTTATACTTAACTTGAGAAGCTTTTTCAGTTCATAACCAGGTATCTGGGACTCAAGTGGGAAAAACCATTGCCACTGGTATTCCCACTGCTAATGGTTTATCTTCTAATTTTGCTTTTTAATTGATGGAAGGAACTTGCTCGAAATATCTGTATCTCTCTTTTGACTGATTTTTCCTACTTGAGTAAACAGAATTTTTACATCAGCTGAGATTCCTAGAGTGCAACTGGTTTCCCAGAACTCCCTGTAGGATCAGTGGAAAACATTAGACCTATACCATGCCATGGGCCATCTTTATTTGAGATATTAGTTCTGTGGTTAAATGAACCTTGAAATACGGTCATTTTTCTCTCATCTTGTGGCCACAAAGAGAACACAGGGAGATTAACCAAGATGTTTCTACAGATTAGAGTCTGAACCTAGGCCTAGACTTCACCACCAACACCATCCAAGCTTCTCTCACATTGGTGCAAAGCTCTGATTTTCAGGATCTGTGCATTGTTTTTCCATGAATCTTAGATGGAGACTGTTAAACAAAATACTTCTTCCTGGGTTAGAAAAAAAGTCACAGATTAGAGTATAAAATATCAATTGGGTTACAAAATAATTTATTCCAACCCAAAATATTATTATAGCTTAGGATGATTTGTAATAGCAATATATGTCAAATGGTAACATGGACCTTTGCTTTCTTTTTTTTTTTGTATCTGAACTTGCACATCAGCTACAGAACATAGCATTTCTGTAATATGTTCCATGGAACATTTCTGAAAATATGTTCCATGTCTTCTAGAAGATGAGAAACAAGGACACCACATTCAATGAGTCGGGCAAATGGATTCTCTTAGATAATTTATTAGGGGAAGAATTATGCTTTATTTGTAAGTTTACTTGTAAATTAATGAATGGCCTCAGCACTTTTATATTGTTTTTTACCATAGAAGAATGATGCTACAGAGGTGCGCTACTTTCAATTACACTAAGACAAAATGGGGCAAAAAATATTACAAGATAAAACTGCGTTGGTGAGGAACTCATGGAAAAAACCCTTAATTTTCTGTATGGGTAGAGCCAGGAAAAGCATATCAAATGTCCAAAGGGTACCCCAGAATACCATTCTGTTCAGATCAATATCTTCTGAGCTCTTCAAATTAAACTCTGTGCTTTGTCATTTACAGTGTGGTGTTGTGTAGTGTAATTTAAAATGAGAGGAGTTTATATATTTGTCATTCAAACCCACCTACGAAGAAATATGCCTGTTTCAGTCTCTAAAGGCTTCCTTTAAGAAGTTCAGGACTTGCCTAAAATTCTAATATGAATTTTATAAACCGACTTTGCATGTGTATATGTATGTACAAATACCTGGCAAACTGTGGAACAATCTTATAATGTAAACTGACCTTTAACTGCTTTGCCTAGTGCCCTGAAGCACTAGTCCTGCTCATTATTGCTGTTTGACATTTAAAAAATAGCCTGAGAACTGAACAGGTAAATGACAATTAGATGACTGATGATATAAAATCAAATTTTGTGATTCATTACAAAAAGTGAACTTCAATTTAAAGGATGTTTTTTAAGAAAACAACAATAGGACTTTTACAAGATAAAATTGTCACTTTTGTATCTGACAAAACCAGAGATCTCTGATAGTATATCAAGAAAGATGTCTGGATAATCCAAGAAATGGAAAAATTTGACTGTTAAAATTTATTTCTGATAACTGCAGCTTGACTATGGATACAATTTTAATTGTCTTATTAAATGTAGTTTAGTGGTTGTGACTTAAAAACATCTACCAGTGTGTGTGTGTGTATACCGAAATCCACATGCATGCATGCATAGCAGTTGCCTGCAATGCTCCAAACACCTCTGTATAAAATGTTACACATTGTTCCACTGCTTGTAAATGCCTGCGAGTACAATGGTTATGCTGGAGCATGAGATCATACATGCTCCCTTCACAGATAACATAAATAAGCTGCATGCGCATACATACGCTATGCTGCTAAAAGCACATTCCTGAGGCTGCAAAGTCAACAGCCTCAGATTTATGAGGAGTTAAAATGGAGGCTGCCTGCACAGCCCTAACCTACTCCATATGTGTATGTGGTATGATACACTTTTATGGGAATACAAGCCACTGCTATCTTTTGTCTCAGCAATCCCCTGTGATGAGAAATGATTTTATATTCTTTAGAGAAAAAAAAAATATTTTCCTTTGTTATATTTTTTCCAGGAGAGTGCTTGACCTTCACCTTGATACTTACATATCGATCATGTCTTATTCTTAAGAATTTTTAATTTACTTACTGACATTTTTGGCCAACTTCAGTATAGTTTCAGAGTTCTTCACCTGCAATAATTAATGTGGTGTCTCAGGTTAGCATTATTTTTTTACCACAGTGCTTTTGCAATTCAGACAATAGAATCAGGAAATTAAATAGAAACAAAGCTGGGGATACACAGTTAATGCACGTCTATCGGAAATTAATCTCTAATGGGTTGTCAGGGCATGTCCTCAATAGTTGTAGTATTAGACTGTGTTTTCCATTTTTTTAGTCCGTATGATTTTTCTTTTAGTGAATTTCAGTGATAACTTGTAAGGATATGATGCAGTCCTGCTGTGATAACCATCTCTTTGAGAAGTGCGAAGTGACCACAAAAAACGAAAGAGGAATCCTAGAGTCCGGCTCTCATTTTTGGAAGACATTTCTCATTTACTTTTGCTGTCACCTGACAGCATCATGGAAGAATATGGGTCATGTTTCTTTGCTGTATCAAACACTTATACTCACAGCTATAACTGAGGATAAAGAGAGACCTTTTGGATTGCCTCCCGAACCACGCTGAAACAGTAGAGTCTGTCATAACTCATTATGATGATATAATTTGAGCAAGGTACCTACAAAAGGCTGAAATGCTTGGGGGAGACCTTATCACTCTCTACAGCTCCCTGAAAGGAGGTTGTAACCAGGTGAAGGTCAGTCTCTTCTCCCAGACAGCCAGCAACAGGACAAGCGGACACAGTCTCTAAGCTTCACTGGGAGAGGTTTATGTTGGACCTCATGTTATGTTTATGGAGGAATTTCTTCGCAGAAAGGTGCCTGGGGGTTGGAATGGGCTGCCCAGGGAGGTGGTGGAGTCACGGTCCCCAGCGGTGTTTAAAAAAAGACTGGATGTGGCACTCAGTGCCATGGTCTAGTTGAACAAGGTGTGTTAGGTGGTGTTAAGTTGGACTCAATGATCTCAAAGATCTTTTTCAACCTAGCTGATTCTCTGTTTCTGCGATTCTGTCTTTGCTTACAGACCAATTGGCTAAGATTATCCTGTGGCTTGTGATATTGCTATAAAATATAGAAATTATCTCTAATTACCACTAGAAACACACACACATCAAAGCAAGGCCAAAAGGTCTCCATTTGGCCATACTTTCTAAGTTTTGTATCTGGTGTCAACTGTTACCTGCATATTAATTACATACTTTTTACATTGTGTATAAAAAATTATTCTTTGACATTTGCAAGATGACACTTCCCATTATGTTCATAAAAATTCAGAGAATTGGCATGTGCTGGTTTTGGCTGGGAGATAGTTAAATTTTCTTCAGAGTAGCTGCTGTGGGCCTGTGTTTTGGATTTGTGCTGAGCACAGGGGTGATAATAAAGGGATGTTTTTGTTATTGCTGAGCTGCACTTAAGCCAGAATCAAGCCTTTTCACCTCACCTCGGCATTGAGAATTCTGGGGGTGCACAAGACATTGGGAAGGGGAAGCAGATGGGGCAGCTGATCCAAGGGATATTCAAGACCATACAGAGTCATTCAGCACTTAAAACAAGGGGGAAGATTGGCTGGGGGGCCACTGCTCAGGGACTGACTGGGCATCAGGTTGTTAGTGGTGAGCAATTCTCTATTTGCACTTTTTTAAAAATTTTCCTTTTCATTGCATTTTGTTATTATTGCTATTTAATTTCAATTATTAAGCTACTGTTATCTCAAACCATGAGTTTTCTCACTTCTCACTCTTCCAAATCTCTTCTCTACTCCCCCACCTTCCTCCCCCTCCAATCCTTTTGGGGGTGGGGGAGTGATCAAGTGGCTGTGTGGGGCTTAGTTGCTGGCTGGGGTTAAAACATGACAGTCCTTTTTCGCACTCTGGTTCGAAGGGTTTGAGATAATAACAGATTTAGCAGAGTATATTAGAAGGGATTTTTGTCTGTTAGTGATTTCAGGTCATGATATTGATTCATCTGTTCTCAATATTTATTTGGTCTGCATTGTGCTTGGGTATTTTGCTGTACACGTTAAAGATTGCTGCTAGCTTTTGAAGTTTGCTGTGCTCTGTAGTCATTAGTGATGTTTTGCCTGAGAAATTTGTTTTAAAATACTGTCGTCAAGCTTAATCTGGTATTCGGGCTCTGTACTGAATACATTAGTGTACTTCCAGTACTGTCTCATGGAAACAATTAACAAATATGTCTTCCTCTGAGAAGTTTTCTTTGTGGAGAAAATACAGAATGAACCTTTGCTACCTTCTCTGATGTACTCTCCCTTATTATAATAATTTCTCGGTATCTTGAAGATTCTTGGGTAGTTAAAATACTAATTTTGATATTTCTTAGACAAAATCCAAGCAATATTCCTTACTTTAGCAAGTAATTTAGGAATATGACCCAGACCACACAAGAGTATAGCCCATATGATGTGTAGGCAAATATGAGCAGGTATCTAAAGAATATCTCATCTCCAAAGGCCTGGAACTTCATTTCCAAACAACTACAAGATCCTGATTAAATTATAAGATGTTTGAAAATAAAAAATAATCTGTGGCTAGTCCAAAGACGCACAATTTACCACACTGTGCAGGACAAACACTGCTCAGTATTACGCAATCATAAAATACACACACCACAGACCATATGGTCTTACCCATGTTTTCACTGACACAAGCTCCAATGTATTTCTGAGTTAGAGTTGGGCGATAATACTCAACATGGTTTGTATTAAAACATCGCTGACTTGTAAGTCAGTATAAAACCATCTACCAACAGATTGGAGTTTGAAAGCCTGTGAAGACATTTGTCTTTTCTCCTGTGTGGTCACAAAGAAGAGGCTGTTTGCTGGTGTCAGGGAGGTTCTGTGGAAGAAGCTAAACTCCAGAAGTAACTCTTTGCAGGTTTAACCATGAAGCTAAACTGCATCTTCAACTGTGGACATGGTCTTGTGCAGAGAAGACAGAAAGCTTCTAGAGACAATGGAAGGCTTGTAATTCCTTAGAGGTCTAAAGCCTCTTTCATATAAATTTTCAGGTGTACCTCAGTTAGACCATCAATTCACCAAAGATAGTAACACTCAAATAACTTCTGTTTTGGCGAGTAGGGGAAAAAAATATAAGAAACAAGCCTATGAATAAGAAGAAGCACTAGAGTGACCACAGTTAGTGTGTTAAAATATATCAGGGACTACAGTTCACGAAAGTTGTTAAGAACTGGACAGAATTTGGAAAAATAAGCTGTAAAAAATATTTGGAGGGCTAAAATGAGCTACTCAAAGATTTTTTTTATGAGAATATGTATGCTGTGGTGTCTTTTCTTTAAAGATGCATTAAGATAAAATGAGGGAAACTTGAAGCTTGAAGAACTATTTGGTTTTGTTACTCANCTGTGTCAACCATCAATTCACCAAAGATAGTAACACTCAAATAACTTCTCTTCAGTTTTGGCGAGTAGGGGAAAAAAATATAAGAAACAAGCCTATGAATAAGAAGAAGCACTAGAGTGACCACAGTTAGTGTGTTAAAATATATCAGGGACTACAGTTCACGAAAGTTGTTAAGAACTGGACAGAATTTGGAAAAATAAGCTGTAAAAAATATTTGGAGGGCTAAAATGAGCTACTCAAAGATTTTTTTTATGAGAATATGTATGCTGTGGTGTCTTTTCTTTAAAGATGCATTAAGATAAAATGAGGGAAACTTGAAGCTTGAAGAACTATTTGGTTTTGTTACTCAAGTAGTACAATTCTGATAGATAAAAATATCCTTGGAACATCTTACAGAATAATGCAATGCATTCTGGGTCTCTCTCATACTTAGATAAAAGATAGGGAGCTACTTACTTGGGTCTCCTTAACTCTTGAGGGTTGACACAGCTAAAATTCTGTATGGAGAAGTGCTGCCGCACTCCTTAAGCATACCCTGTTAAGGAATTCTAAAGGAAAAAAAACAGCTTCTGATGCACTGACTTTTGACAGTAGCAGCCAATGTGTATCAAACTGATATGCGACTTCCTTACAGAAAAGATTATGGCCAGATATATCTACTGTATCTAAATTTTAATGCTGCTATTTATAGTTTGATTGTAATTTATGCTTCTGAACATGGATGTCTATAACATCATCAGTCTGTCTGTGGGAAAACTAGCAACCTCCCTCCACTCACTGCACTTGTGTTTCCATAAAGCCAACGTGTAGAAAACACATTCTCTGAAGCAGGTGTTGAACGTAGTTCTGCTTCATGTTTGGAATGTGTGTGTATTTGTTTTCTTCTTTCTATATGCTATATAGAAATATGCCACTAACAAGACATTTACTGTGCATTCCACCTACTGTCACTTTGTTAGTTGCTATACTTCCATTACTGCCATGATTAATTACAAATCAAGTCTTCTAAATGTGTATTAAGCATTATTAGGGTGAAGCATACCTTTGTTTTCAGTTTACAGTACTCCTTGCTTCATCTGTTTGGGCTCACCCCAGACATAACAAACCATTATGGATGAGCAATTACATACAGTACATGTTTACTGGTTACTTATAAAAGTATCTGTCAGATGACTAATTGTCTATAAACAACATATTTATCAGGGGGAGCTTCAGTGGCAGCCCAGAGAAGACAAATATAGCCAACCCCTAATTTTCTCTTTTCTTGATGAAAAATTCTTGTACTGACTTTAATATCAGTTTTCCTCACTAAGAACAAGAGGAGTTTAACAATTTAGGGATTATCTATTTTCAGTTTCTTTAGATCAGCAGAGGTGTATGACTGTCAAACTGGTGAATAAATCTAAGACAAAATCCTGAACTAGGGAAGTCTCATTCTTGGCAGAGGTGATGAAATAGCCTTTCTGGGGATTGGAGGCAGAGGTGCAACGAGGGTGTTGACTCATCTTTAATAATGGCACAGTATCTCTTGTCATTGTGGTATATCACTGTATGCTGATTGTTATCATGGTTTCACTGGGTACTAAAAGACTTTTCTTAGGTTCTTTCTTGAACTTAGATGAAGGTGCGGGAGACCTGTCACTTTTAGAGATATGGTGGTGGTTGTTTCACACAATTTCTTGTTGCTTGTTATATGAACCATCTCCAAAGCTTCTAACAAAGGAATGACTGTTGGAGAAGTGTTGTTGTTGCGGTGGGTGTTAGTGGTAAAAGTGCCGCAACCTTCCCAAAAACGTCTCCGCAAGAAGCCTCTTCGGTAGGGCTGCTGCGCACACAGTTGGCAAGGGCAATGTGTCTTCCCCAAGCATCTCACCTAGGATCCGGCACTCCTGGAGTTGCCGATCCCTGTTGGGGATGAATGGGGGAGGCCGCAGAGGCACTCACACAAGCCCCCTCTGCCACCAGAGCAGTGGGCACACACACACACGCAAGCTGACGATAAAAGAGTCCAGGAAGGGTCACTGTATGGGATTCTATGGGAGGGTTTATTGCGCCCACATCGTGAAGCATTCCAGGGACAAAGATGAGGAACAATGGCGGGTCCAGGATTTTATATGGGGGTGGAGAGAGCATCAGGGCCAGTGGTCTGAGGGCACAGGGGCGGTACAAAGGCAGGACTAGGGTAAGGGAACCAGTAGGGATACCGCGAGGGAGGGACTAAGGAACGAGAGTCAGTGGGAGAGCAGGGAAAGGAGAACATTCTAGGGTATAGACATATAAGGGATAAAGGGGCAGGGAGACCAATGGATCAGTCAGGGGAACAGAACTGGGGTACACTAGCATAAAGGTACAGTGCATTCTAGGAGAAGCCTTTCCTTGTCGCCCTAGCCTGGGGAGGATGTCTATCCCTAGGGATGGTCCCTCTAATGGACTCTTCCTGTCCCTTGTCCTGTGGACTTCACAACAACAGGCCCACCGGCCCCCACATGTTGTGGAAATTACTGAAGCAAGGAGAGGAGGAGGCAGAAGTGTGTCTGCAGGCAAAGGAATGGGAATGTGCACTGTAACTTCACTGCCTGGCTTTCTTCATATGAGGTGACTGGGTGATGGAATAGTAGAAACAAGCTGTAGGAGAAGCAAAGCAGAAAAGGGGGAGAAAGGTGATGATTAGAGCAACAGAAGGAGAAAAGAAAGGTAGCTGTATGAAATAGTTTCAGTCATTCCATGTCCAAATAACATTATTTTGACTGTTTTGTTTGTTGTTAGGGACAAATCTATTGCATTGAAGTATTTCTTTAAATATGCCTACATACATATATAGCAATTTGCAAATGTCTTGAAAATCCAGCCTACCTGTGAGGCGTGATACTGCATACCAACACAAATAATTGAATATGCATTCTTTGGTAAGGCACCTTGAACGGAAAATGAATCTTCATGAGTTACTACTCAAACCTATGTTTTCTCTTTCCATATGCAGGTACTGTATCAGTCCTGATGATTTTAAAACAAGGGTAGGGAGGAAGAAAACAAAATAGAGGGCAACAAACATCTTAAGATCAAGACTTTTTCCTTACCATTTAAGTGTAATAAATTCCTATTGGTAAGTTGTCCTTTTCTACTGTACTTACGTAAATTTATTTACTCGAATGTTACTGGTTTTCACAATGCTGTTCTTGCTGCCTTTTAGAGTAGCTTCCTCATTCACCTTCCTTATCCCAGAGTGAGAAAAAGAATTTAGAAAACTAACTTGCCACTGCTAAGGTTCATTTAGCAAACTTTGGATCTCTATTATAATTTGCCTTCTGGCTGTCTCCCTGTCTGGAATGCAACACTGTATCATTCAGTTTCTCAGAGAAGTATAATTGGCATATTGAAAACAGCAGCAGAAACAGCTTAAGGTCTGAATTAAGGCTTCAAGTTTTACAAACAACAGTTGAACATTTTTAATAGGTTTTTCAAAGACATATCTAGAAGATAGGAACAGTTGTGTATCCTAGACAAAATCAGTAGGAGAGCCATAAGATTTTTTCCCTTTCTCATGTAATGTGTTTATATGATTTTAGTACTGCCTTTACAGTTTGAGAGTCTTCTTTATGTTGCCTGGTTGAACAATATGAGCTACAAATTAGATGACAATTATTCCAGTCTTTATAGCTAGGCAAATGCTGAAGAGTATATGTAAACTGTTATCCATCCACAGAAGCCGATGCGCATCTTCTAATGCAGAGAAATATAATTATACTTAATACACGGTTCATGCAGCCAGTGAAATGAAAGTAAATTTCTAGAGCAGCTACTTGAAGCTGCAAGTCAATTATCAACATATTCTTCATTCTTTCTCGTTTACTTGAAGTATTTGTTAAAAAAAAGCAAAATATTTTTAACCTGGGTACCCCTGACAAGGAAACCAAGCAGCTGAAAATGTTGACAGCAAGGTAACCTTCAAATTGTCTGATAATTTACTGTATTAAGTGCAGATAAGGAGCCTGGTGTTGATTAGGTACTTCTGAAGTTAGCAGGGTTTCTGATCCCAGGAATACAACTTTGTAATGATTTGAAAGCTGAGAACAGTTTATCATTTTATCATTTTATTACTGTGACTGATAAACTATACTTGGGTACTTTGTGGATACTGGACTTCAGTTATTTTATACATATGATCTGATACAGATTCAGAAGAAAAGAGCTTCTCTTAAGCAGAACTACTGGAAATTTTGAAACATCCATGCTGATTCTACCTTTTACTGCCATTGTTTCTTTTCCCAATATTAACCTCCCCTTCAATATCCATCTCCTCTCTTCAAGCAACTGTTGATTCTGCAAACAGTGAATCAGCTGTGTGAAAGGCAGGCTTAGTGGAACATCTTGGCCAATCTTCATTCCAAAACATATAATTATTTGCAAACTAGTCTCAATAATGTCAAGTTAAGCCTAAACCTCAGCCTTTCAACTACCTTTTCTTATCCTGCTTATCAGTTTTTAGACATACTGGTTTGGCTCAAATGTTTAACTTAAAATATGCCACCTGCAGCTAAGCCTTCTACATTTTCTTTTGTTATTTTTAGCTAATGAGAATAATTGATCTTTTTCTTCTGTATATAATCCCTTTATGTGTTGGTAGACATTCACATCTAGACATGGACTTTTCTAAAATAAATACACCTTGTTATCTTAATCTATTCTTAATCTTAATCAAGATACCTTGAGTGTTTTTTTTCTCTACCACATGCTTGAGATTTTTTGCTTCTTTCTTCTAAATTTTCTTGGGTTTATTTATTTTGAAATGTGTCAATATATTGTTTCAAAGAAGACTGAGTAATTGTAGGAAAAAAATGTGCTGGAATTCCTTTTATAGTTTTCTGTTTTGGCTAGTGTGATCTTCACTTTGGGGGTTTAGAGGGTTTTTTGGTGGTTTTTTTGAATTTTGTTTTGTTTTGTTTGGTTTGGTTGCTTTTTCAAAATCGACAGAAAGAAAGTCTTTATTCTAATAACACTTCTAACACTTGCTTTGCATCGTTTGGGGTGCTGGTCAGACTATAAATTCACTTAGGACACCCTTGTTCTCCTTTCTGCCTTCATTTTGGGCGGTAAATGGGTCAGATGCCAAGCGTCCCAGCAGCACTTTTTTGGAGAGTCTGTCCATTGACGTGGATCACAATCCAGAAAAAAACTCACCTCTAGTCCGTGTCCATTCGTAGATGTATTGGATTCGGGGGGAATGAGGAAGGTACAGACACATGTGGGTTGCCCAAAACACACAGGTGATCTTTACTGATCACTTGTGGTGTTTTAAGATACTTTAGAATAATATCACGTGGATTTTGAAGTTTTCACCGGGGTTCATAGAACTATTAATATCAAAATTGTGGAATGAAGGCTGGATGGGGACAGCTTTGTGAAATTTACTGATTCCATAACATTGAACTGAAGAGTGTGTGCAGGTTTTATTCTACACGGTATCAGTCTAGAGTTAATGATAAGAGCCCTAAACTGGTCTGGTAATGCCAGTCATCTCGCAGTGTAGGGAAGACTCATTAATAAATTCTGCTTATTTGAGATTATAGTTTACTGATAAGCTTCTTAGGTGAAGTCTTTTTCCTTCTGACAATACTGTATGAAATTTTATCAATAGAAATACAGGACTGAAGCCACATGGCAGTTCTGTATTGAATTTCCCTCCCTGCTGACACCTATGAACTGCAGGAAAATGCAGTAGTAATGTGAAATTTACTTTTCTCCATAACATTTTACAGTTATGGAGAAAACAGTTTCTCCATAACTTTTTCATAACAGAAACCAGTTTTGATATAATACGGAATTGAAGATGTTGGTTTAGACCTACTGATGCTGAAAGCTTAGGAGAGAGTAGGAGGATGAAGTATACCAAAGCTTCTAGAAACTGATCTAAAACTTTGCAGTTTTGGTGTTTTCCATGGACACGTGGAATGAAGCTATTTAAGTGTTAGTGAAGTACAACAAGATGAGGTTTTATTAAGTTGTCCTTATATTTTAGAGCGGACACAAAATGAATATGTCTGTACTGTCCCTTGTTAACCCTGCTTAGAGAAGTATGATGAAAACCTCTGAAGACCTAATCAGCCCCTTGCTGGTGTTTCAGTCTGTTTAATTTATATCCTACCACATTGTGTGCACTGTTAATGTGGTCTGTGACTCTGTATTATTTCTTTACTATAGACTACACATCTAAGTAAAAATACAGTGTGTTTTTTATTACTGGAAGGGAAAAACTCAGCAGGAATCTGAGGCTCTACTTTTTCAATGTGCAAAGTAAGTTAAAAAAGGGAAAGAGCTAACAATATTTTATATCTTTGAATTCTCATTCTAATTCTCAATAAATACATTATTACTATTTCAAAAGGAAGGTGGTCAGGAGGAGGGGGAAAAAAAAAAAAAGCTTGCTGAACTTTCAAAAACGGTAAAATTAAATATATAAATTTTGTACCTGGCTCCTGTATCTCACACAAACCCCTAGTTTGCTCATATCTTCTGGGTTGGAGACAGTTACTAATCTATCAGAAACTAACTGATGTCAGAATCTTGAAAAGTCATGAGCTTTGAGACAGTTCAGACTTTCAAGTTCTGCTCCATCTCTAATGTTTAATACATACAGTTTTATACTCTTTGGAAGTCAAAATACACACTTGAAATACCAGTCTCAAATCCTTCTGAAGTGCGTGACACATCTCTCTGTTAATATATTAACATTTTAGAAGTGCTTTGGGCATGAATGAATATATGAATGTGAGGAACTGAGGCAATCCAAAGGGAGCAACACAGGCAGCTCCTGACGTGTGATAATCTGTTGATCTTTGAATGAAGATGGAAACATCATAAACATTTTTGAAACATGAAAAATTTGGAAAAACCCAGTTTAGATATGTCACATGATGCAGACCAGTAACTGAACTTCTTAATGACGAAGATGAGAAAATATTTCCATACCTATTTCCACTACATTCATATATGTCCATATGCAGACAGTGTGGCATGATTGTAAATTACTGTGTGAAATTGACAATTTTAATCAGATATGGTTTTATAAATTTTATAGATTTTCATATTATTTAAAACTCAATCAAACTTTCAAAATAGTTACAAAAAAATTTGAAGCCTGATTAATTTAAGAGGACAGCTTGTAATCAAGGTGTTAAATTATGGAATAACAAGAGGTTCAAGAGTAAAAGCAGGAGATGTCAAGCTAGTAAGTGAAAAAGTAGATGCCTGACCACATCTCCACCACATTACTGTGCTGCAGTAAAAGCTGATTATATCACTGGACTACAAAACAAGGCATTTGGAGTGTACATCTGTCTCTGCTAACCTTTCTGTGCACGAGACCCATGGGTTAGTCTTTCCATATGTGTGAGATTTTTTTCCTCATCCCCTGCTTACCTGGTAGAGCCTTCCCAGGCCGGGATTGTTGTTTAATGCATTAGCATCTGACTCAGGAGTGCTGCAGCCTGGAGGAGTGACCTGGACCTTACCTAGAGCTCCCAGAAACCCAGGCTGGCTCTACCTGTGGCTGCCTGAAGTATGAAAGAAATGTTTCATGTTCGTAACCAAATGTCTGTAAGATCACAGATCACAATGTCTGTAAATCCCACAAATGTAGTTTAATATAAGAATGGTCCAACTATACTCTGTAAGTTTTGCAAATGAAGAGTATAGACATTTCCAGGACTGTGTGCTGAGAAGGCAGACCTGAGAAGGAAAATGGCGATAAATCTGAGAATTACAGTGTAATAGGAAACACAGAAAAATCTGATAGAGAATTACGTTGTAATAGAAACCATAGAAACAAAGGTGACTGTCCCTGACTGAAAGCTGTCACAAGTGTCTGTTTATGGCACTCGAAAAAGAGTAAATAGAAATAAGACTCTGTTCCTTCCTCAGCAGGAGGCCAGCTGTGTCTTAGCTTCCTACATTTTGTGGTAATGGTTTCAAAGCAGTTGTTGTAGTGCATGAGGCAACTTGTTTGTATTGCACGGGGCATCATCTCTGTACTGACACCGTACTCCTGTAAGAATTCTTACCCTATAGTGGCCTCCTTACTGTCCCCTCAGGTAAGCAGATGTAGCCCCCTATCCCCCCTCCCTTCCGGTCGCCGGTACTCTAAAGAACCCCCCAAAGGTATTTTCACTCTCTTTCCTTCTGGCAACGTTCCAATAAACATCTTAAGGGACAGGCCCGAAGGTGGGGCAGGGCACCCTCCAGCCTTTTGCCTTTTTGTTCTCGTCCCCCCTGCTCCCTTTGGGGTCCTGAGCTAGCCAAATTAGAGCCCCAGGGACCGGGGTCGGGACAAGCAGTTATACAGTATATGCTGGCTTTTCTAAACAAGATAACTCCACTTTATATCTACTCCAGTGCAATTAAGACAATCCCCCTGCTTGTATATCCATTTCTGTGTGCATACGATTCCAATATAATATATACAGTGTATATAATTCCCATACTCAATAAAACGCAGCTATCTTTTCACATAATCCGTTCACCTTCATGCTCACTAAGCCTTTTTGTGAGGCTTGATTCGGCTGTGTTGTACTCAGTCTCATGACAAAGTATATACCAGTTTAGATCTACATCCTTTTCAAGGGGATTTAAGCCGCAGGCTCAACCCATTCCATTCTAAAGTATTTTTCTGTAAAGACAGTCCTATGCTACTGTTGCTTCACCTTCAGCCTTTACAATGTGTTTTTCTTTTCATGTCCTTCCCCAGCTTTCACTTTTCCAAGTTCTGTGGAGAGATTTCTTTTCATGTGGTACCTAGTTCTGGCATGATGCTTCTTGCTAAGTCTGCAAGAACCAAATCTCAGATGCCATGTCAAGATGATTCAATAAATTTTTTTATTGCTATTCTTCAGGTTTCATAAGTTCAGAGTCTTCTGGCTCTGCATTTACATTAGCCAAGGTTGTAGTGTAAAATTAGCAAAGAAAATGAAATGAAATGAAGTACGGTGATCATTATTTCATAGTCAGCCTCCACAGTATGGAAAATTGAAATTAAATTTCTGTATTTATTGTGGAAATTCAAATCTACTTGTTTTGAAGAATATAGCAACTATTCAAAAAAAGATGAATTCCTTCTGTGTGTGGAGGGTGTTCTTACTCCTTCAGATTGAAAGTTGCCCTTTGAAGCAAAAAAAAAAAAAATTGTGAGTTACTGGGGTATAAAAAGAGAAAGGAAAAGGGTAGGAAATGTTAATGAAAAGACGTTGGGAAATGTTTGTGAAATCCAGAATATGGGTAATTTTAAAAACAATTTCTATTTTAATTTTAAATTTTGCTGATGCCAAGATGTTTTATCATAAAAATGTCTGTGGAAACAAGATGCATACATACCATTCAGAGAAAACAGACAGTCATTGTAACACTGAAGTATTATAGATGACACCAGCTCTAAGAATTGTTCCTGAAGTACCCATAGGCTTATTTTGAAGGCAGAACCAAATTTAATAAAACTATATTCAGCACACTGTAGGAAACTGATTAGGCGATAGATAACCCACTGCTTTACAGTAGTAGCTTTTATTTTTTTAGCATTCAATTATTTAAATAAGAGGACTTTGCTGTTTAACAAAACACATTGTTGTCTCATACACAGAAACATGAAATTTAACACATCTAATTTTCTAACAGCTCTACACTTTTATCAAGTCTCTTTTGTTTTCTCCTGGTTTCACTGCAATTACATTCTTTTATCAGATATTAATTTAAATGTACTACAATAAATCTAGGTAATATTTTGAGTTTACGTATCAATTCTGTTTTAATAACCTGTACAACAATGCTTTTTATTTTTAATACCTTATTTTCAGAATGTTACTGTTATCCTAACATTTGCATGGAATTATCCTAACATTTGCACGGAAGAGTATTTTATTTTATTTTTCCTCTCACCTGTGTTGATGCCACTCCACTGCTTGGGAATGTGACACAGTGCATTACCAAAATAAAACTACGCACATGGCATGTTGTGCAATGACTAAGGGCAAATAATACTAAGTACTGATTTATATGCTAAGGTGTGATCCCGCAAACATTTATTGTGACTAAGTTTACAATATGCAACAATTTACTTGGATCTGTAAGCATTTGCATTAACAGGGCAAAATAAAGAGCAACAGGAACACACTCTACCTGTGTCTAAACTGGAGGAGTAACACTAGTACTCAGGTACAGGTAGAATAGCTGCACACTATTTCAAATATATAATATGCTTTTTCTTCCTCTCATTTAAGAATAAAAATGAAGGAGGGTTATAAGATCTGTATGAGCATCATATTTAATTATGTTTTAATTCCCTTTCCATTATTATGAGTAAAAACTGGCAAAACTAATGTTGTGTCCTTACTATTTTCCATCGAAATGAATCAATAAGACAGTGATAGTGATCTGGAAAAGCTACTACATGACAGTGGGAGGGAAAATGTGCTCTTCTGGCACATGTTATTAAAAAAAAAATAGCATAGGTACAGGTTGATGAACTTAGCCTCCAAGACTGATCTGTGGTGTATGTTTTTCTAGATCTACCAGTACACTCATTGCAAAAGTTTTTCAGAAGTCTAATTCTTGAATTATAGTGATGGCACAGTAGTACTTTCTAACTTGTATTTGAAAGACCCCCAAACAAAACAAAACTGAATACTCCAAAAGGGTCAGATTCAAATAATAAAACTTTTGAACAAAGTGAGACACCCACAGAATATAAAAAACAAAATAAAATTGTAGGTAGGAGCATACTTGGACCATCCTCATTAATCACACAGAATCACAGAATCACATTAACTATCAGAGTGTCTTCCTTAAGTCACATGTTGCATGCGACTGAACAATGAAGAGTTAATGTTATCTTCAAGTCACCTTAACTACAAATTACTATACCGCCAATATTGTAGTTGTCACAATGCTGCCAGCTATCCCCCAACGATGCAGCTTAAATGTTATGCATGTAGGAGGAATTAGAGAAGTGCTTACTGAAAACCTAATTAACCCCCTAATGCATTTAAGGTGAACTCCTTGTTCCTTAAATCTCTGAATATGCATAATAACAACAGCCCTCCGAGGGGAGGATTGAGTGTCCACATTACAGGATCTTTAAAAGATTTAATTAGCTGGTTGTAGGAGTTTAGAAGAACATGAAGAAATTTTTAACTTGACTTTATGACAGTCTTCTCTTGCCCTTAAGACAAAGTCGAAAGGATCTGATCCATAGTTTGCTTCATAAAGCATAAAAATCGTAAAACATTTTAGTAAACAGACAATGTTTCTTCAGGTCACTACAGGAAACTATGTGTAACTCAAGAGCTGTAGAAAGCTCCGCTTAAAAAAAAAAAAAGAAACTCTCTATGTTCTTTGATGGAAGGAATTCAAGAGGTAACAAAATTGATACTGCACAGTTCTCAAATGTGAAAGATTACATAATCAATAAAGACTAAAGTAAAATGTCCCTATAGTAGCTTGAGGCCTGAATCTGTGGTGGTTCTTTTTTCAAGTGCCATATTTCTCCTACTTGATTTGTTTAAAGCGAAAAAATTTAATCAGAATTTGTGCTGGTTTTGGCTGAGGTGGAATTGATTTCCTTCCCAATGGCTGGACTGGGGCTGTGTTTTGGATTTGTGCTGCACACAGGGGTGATAACACAGAGATGTTTTTGTAGTTGCTGANCTTACACAGAGCCAAGGCCGTTTCTGCTTTTTGCACCGGCCATTCTGGTGAGGAATTTGGGGATGCCTGGGAGGGTGGGAGGAGACACAGCCCGGACAAGTGACCCCAGCTGACCAAAGGGATACTCCAGACCATATGGCATCATGCCCAGTACATAAGGTGGCAGGAAAAGGAAGAAGGGGGTGACATTTGAAATAATGACATTTGTCCTCCCAAGTCACCATTAGGTGTGATGGGGCCCATGGGAGGCAAGGAATTAATGCCTTGCTTTGCTTTGCTTGTATGTGTGGCTTTTCTTTTTTTCCCTATTAAACTGTCTTTACCTCAACCCATGAGTTTTCTTGCTTTTACCCTTCCCATTCTCTCTTCAGGATCTCACAGGTGGAAGGATGAATGAGCAGGTGCTTGGTACCTGGTTGCTGGCTGGGGTTAAACCACGACAGAATTAATATAAATTTACTTCTCTTCAGTCCCAGACAAACTTGGCCCTAGATATAGTATTGTAAACCAGATTAGTTTTCACTAGAACAGTAAAAGTCAGTACTTGCTACAATTTCTAGCTGCCTTCTGCTTTCCTTTTGCCTGGAGAGTATGGCTTTCTTAAGGAAGAATTGATATTTTAGGGGTGTGTTTTGTTTGTATGTGTGGTTTGTTTTGGGGGGGGGTGTTTGTGTGGTTTTTTGTTTGTTTGTTTGTTTGTTTTTTATTTGTTTTTTTTTTAACTCTTCTTACAGTCGGGTTTGAGTGGAACCTAAGAGACTGTCACACCACAGTGACTGCAGACTGAATAATCCCCATCAAGAGGCAAAGATGAGGTCGTGGTGATGTTGTCTCCAACTGCAGCCAGTGCCAGATTCTATCCAGGTAGTTGTGTTCCACATATGATCACTTAATTTTGCAGTGGTGTTATAAACACAAGTTGGGGAAAAAAAAATCCTTTATGGAAAAAAACTGCCTATAGTCCTTAGGAGATATTTTCAAAGAAACAAATGCCATTTACCACCTGAATTGTAACAGTGACTTTGCAAATCTTCCCCTATCGGACCAAACCATGCAAATTAAATGAGTGTTGAGGCAAACCAGTTCAGTAACTTTAGAATAATAAACAATGGCAATGCCACTTTCGCATGTGGGCGACTGACTTTGTATGGTGTTTTTGCTGTTGGTTTTTTTTTTCAAAATAAAAGTGAGTCAGGTTATTCAGATGTATGCAGTACTTCAGTAAGAATTCAGTAGCAATTCTTTACATAAAAGTTAATTTACTTAACTTGTCCATTTTCAGGTTTTATTTGTACCATTGCTACAGGACAGAACATTTTAAAGTTCAGCTCCTCAAGGTGAATGCTGGTGTATTCTTATTTATTCTACTTTTGTGTATTTAGTCCTTTCCCTGTGAATAAAATGTGTGAATGGCCATGACTTTCATACTGTGAAAAAGATGAGAACTTCAACAATGAATCAGAGAAAACAAAGGCTGAAATCTAGTAGGCATGAAGTATTGGTTTTGCAGCACAGCAACACTGCAGAGAATTTTCGTTAGGGCCATGCCCCAAAGAAGAACTTCCTTATTCCTACTTCCTATACTAAGCTTTAAACTCACGGCAAAACATCAGAGAGATGAGCTCTCCTTCTTAAGGAAACCAGTAATAGCAAAGTATTTTGTCAGCATAATTTAGGAGAATCCTAAGATTTAGCTAGAGGTGTGGGGTTTTTTCATTGTTGGATTTTTTTTAACATAATGCACAGTTATACAAACACATCATTCCACTTAGCTACCTAATTTTATTAGATTTTTTTCTTCTATATTTAGTTAATTATGTGGTTAAGAACAAACAGTTGATAAAAGCTAATTAAAAAGTTAAACCCAAACTTATTACACCTCTTAATATTTCATAAACCAACTCTTCTATGACTCTTTCATTTTGCATATATATAAATTTTGCAAGTCTATATTTTTTGTGCCAAAAAAAGACAAGATGTGACCACAAAGTTAAAAACAGACAGGTAATTAACAGTGATTGACACTTAATGAGAAGTTAGAAAGGTAGCTTTTAACTTTTTACTTACTTCACCACAACTTTTGTTTCATATTATAGTTGAACACTAATATATTAAAAAAAGGATAAGTTGAACCTGTATTTTTAACTAAGGAAGAGGGCACTAAACATGTATGAAATATAATAGCTTTAGTATACATCCTCCAAGAATGTTAAAAAAATATGGGAAACAAATGAACTATAAATATTTCATTGTTCATTCGCAGTCATTGCATTTCTTAACTTTAGTCACTAAGCATTAATCTGTTTTGCTAAAATGCTACTGCTGAAAATAATAAATGGATCAAAATATATTAAATATAGGAAACCATTTCTAAAAGGAAAAAAGAACATGAAAATTAATTGACAGATTTAGTTGCTGCCAGACAGATTTTAAAAATTACTTTAAACCTCTTCTGACACCTGAATACATCTTTAAATACCTTCTGGCATCTCTTCAGCCTTCTTAGTATGGGAGCAGCATGAAAGATGAGACCTTATAATAGTGCTGGGAACTACCATGCAGTGTATAACGTGCAAAAGTTGACATAATATTGAAGTACTGCTTGTAAACTCTGGTTTCTCCTCCAGAAGAGAACCCTGTAGCTTACAGAACGTATCAGTAGCCAGAGGTTTTGGCTTTTTTTTGTTTTGTTTTGTTTTGTTTTGTTTTGTTTTGTTTTCCCTTTTTGGGCTGTTAGCAGTGATATAATGTATTTAAAAAGGAATCCAGCCCAGGCTCCTGTTACAGAGTTGTGTGACCCACAAGTCCGTAGAGCTGTTTGCTGTCATCCTGTGCTGTGCTGGCCCTGGAACCTGTGCCCTGGTGAACTGAGAGGCAGAGGCTGCTGCTGTTTATCTGAGCTTTATCTGGAAAAAGCCCTCGCAGCATGGGAGGCTTCATCCTGCTCATGGGAGAAGGACGGGCAGCCTAAGCCTGTGCTTTAACTACTGCTCTTCTGGATGAAAGGAACCTGTAGACTGCTCTTAGAGTGTTTTTGGAAATGACTACTACTTTAGACAGGTAAGAAAACTTCTCCTTTTATGCTACATCACAGGCTGATGCAGAGTTGCTGTGCTCGGCAGCTGTGTGCTAACCTGTTTGAAGAGGGCACAGAACTGAACTACAGCAGGGCAGTGCCATGCCCTCAGCGAGGGCAATTCATGCATGTTCAGCACCAGCCTGGTGTGCTCAGTAGTTTGTGTTACTTTGCACCCACTTCTCTTTTGTGTTTTGCAGAGTCACTTAGGTTGGAAGGAACTCTCTGTTCAAGCAGGGTCAGCTTAGAGCAGGTTTTCCAGGACTCAGTCAAAACCTGACTGCACAAATAAGTTCTCTGGGCCACTTGTTCTTGTGCTTGACCACAGTAAAAACATGCTTTCTTGTGCTGGGATGGAATTTCATGGTTTTAAATTTTTTTTTTTTTATCTGTTTTTCATGTTGTGTAGTTTTTGGTGACTGCCTTTTGCTCCTGTTAGTGGGTGTTACTGAGAAAAGCCTGGCTGCTCCTCCTTCATTCCCTTGCATTGGGTATCTATACACATCGATAAGATTCCCCCAAGCCTTCTCCCCAGTCTGTGCTCTCAGGCTGTGCTCATATGAATGATGCTTCAGCCCCTTTATTGTCTGTGTTATTCATATCCAAAAGACATCTCAGGTAGTCCACAGCGGATGGAGCATCAAACTTAAAATGTTATGTTTTCAACAAATACAGCTCTCAGAGGCTCTAGTTAAGACACTGGATACATAACAGATGTGCGCAGGTGAACCAGGGAATACTGAAATGACTTATACCTAGCTAACCTGTGGAAGAAGGAAGTCTTAATAGCTCCGATATCTAGTTAGTAATCAAAAGTCCAGCTTTCTATTTGCAAAATAGGAAAATCAAAATGAACATGTTTGGTAATACATCTTGGAATAAGATACCTGTGACTGCCAAAGATCAGCCATTCGCAGAGTTAACATGACATGGAATTTTGTGTCCTGCTAATGAAATCAGTGATAAACACTCCATTAGGGTCACCTAACACAGGCAAGAGATGTTTTCCAATTGGATGAATTGTCAACCCACTGCTGACCATTAAAGAAAAGAAAAAAAAAAAAATAGCCCACAGGGCTGAAGATAATTTGGTTTTCATTACATACAGAGCTCAGGAGAAAAAGTCACAAACCCCACTCCTTTAGAGAGAAAAAAAAAACACTCCACAAACCAAACCAGAGATAGTGATTTATTCAGGCAGCAAATGTGCACATATTTATTTGAACTGAAATCTGCATTTCCAAACTGAATTTGAAAATTAGTTTGGGGAAGGAGAAGAAAGTTTTGAAATGTCAAAATAATTCTGCTTCATCATTCTGAACTGAAGCATTTTTTAAGGCAGTGGCTAGGGAACTGACCTGTAATCTTTTTCTAATTCATAAGATGGGCTTGAACTCAGGCATTTAACCCTCTCAAAAGTAGCCAGAGGCCTTCCGATATGGACCTTTCTTTGATTCACCGGTTGAAAACTGTCTATCTAGATCAATCCTAACTATTCAATAAGGAATAAAAGAGAAACTCAATAGACTGTCACATTCTGTAACATCCAGTGTATTTGAAAAGAGAGGATGGGGGTGGGGGGAAAGACCCCAAAATGCTTCTATTCTGGGTCAATTGTTCTGAATTTATTTCTTTGATTATTCAAGTCAGTAGCTAAATTGAAAAATCAATTATTTACACATCTGTAACTACGTGCTTCCCTTTTGTCAGCCAATTGCTGGATATGGGCATTTCACCAGCTTCCCTTCTAGCCTGAGATACACAACCTCCCATCCGTCACCCTGGTTTTATAGAGGAGAGACTGTGTGATAGCTTAATGGAGAGTGTATCAGTCCTTATGGAAAACCTGCAGTCCTGTTGGGATCTCATTTCTTTGCCGAAGGTACAGAGTTCTTCCTTACAGAATGGACAGAAAGTCATTCTGTGATGTTTTAGGGGGAGGGGGGCAGTTTCCCCCACACAATCACTGATTTTTTTATAAACAATTTATGAAGCTAAATGAAAACCTGTGCAGTGTCTGTGGAAGATTAAGATATTGGAGAGGTTCTGACTAGAAAGTAGGACATGGATCATTTGCATATTTTTCCATTGAAATGGCAGTCTTAACGGTCTGCATTGTGAAAGCAGAAGCTTAAATGCAAAACCAGAATTTTTCTTAAGCATTATTGTTTAAGATTCATAGGGCTGCGGTCAGACACTTAATTGCCTTGAAAATCATTAGGGCATCAACCATAGGGGTGGTTCAAGATGAAATGTGATGTAGTGTTTGGGTAGTATTGTCATGTGGGCTTGTAAAGGCGCCTGAGCTGGATGACCTGAGAAATCCCTTCTGACCTAAGACACTGCAATAGTCTCAGTGACCAGTGGATGTTTTTTTAAGTACAGAATCTGCTCAGGCAAGCTTTTTAATAAATGCCATCTCCTTTCTAACTCCTTAAAAGTGGATACTGATTGTCACCCCATATTCTTATTGTTCATAAATTCTTTCCAAACACAAAGATCAAATACACAAGATTATTCGAGCATTTCTTTTCTGTCCTCTGCTTAATAAAACAAGTGGAAGCAAGTGAATAGCAATCGCACATCTAAAAGACACAGCACTATTCATAAAGCATATTGCTTCTTTAGATTCCCCAAATTCTAATTAGAACTTTACAAAGCAATAACAAAGATAGCAACTGGATTCTAAACTAATAATTCTAAGCTCTGTGCAAACAGGAAAGCCCCAGTGTCAGTAAAATAATACAAGACACCTGTTTTATATGGTACACATCAAAAGCAAGCCCCAAGGACAATAACTTTTAATATAATAATTATTAAATGTTTATTAGCCAAAGCTCAAAATATCAAGATATGTATTGTAGTAGAGAAACAACTATCTCCCAGGCACACAAAATCTTTCTGTTTTGATGATTAAAACTTTGGTTGCCAATAATCTTGTGGCCCAAGGTAGCAGGTGTTATTACTGTACTTAGAAAGTAATAAAAGGATATTTCTTATCATTCAGTTTTCCTATTTATAATTTAAAGTACACTCCTGTCTGTTTGAAATTAATTTCTTAAATTAAATACTTTATAGCTTTTTCTTTCTCCTGGAGATAACAAAATTCCTAACTCAAAAAAAAGTCTATTCAAAAAATCCACAGAGGGTTTCGAACACGAACTGTAAAAGTACATTAATGTTTTGTAGATACACAACTACAATTTGAATAAGTCCAGTCATTTTATCTCACAATTACAACTTCAGTAAGTCCAGTTGTTGCACCAAACAAAATTGTGCTTAAATCCAGACCAAAACTTTAAACTTCTGCTCTTGTTTTGCTAGGAAAGATATCCAACAATAAATGGAGCTATATTATTGCCTGCTTCTCCTTCAGGCCCACTTTATTGAATTCCTCCAAGCATAAATTGGGACAGGGAATTGAATTTGGATCTCTGGTATCATAAAAGAAGGGTAAAGCAATAAATAATAAATGAAATTAGAGCATGTATAGGACTTTCCCCAGTAAAGAAGGAAGGAAAAAGGGACTAAGCCTTTCTTGTGATTAGTACTGCTCTGATAGAGCACGCACACGAAGCTTCTTTTTGCTTGTTGCTGCTCTTTACTTGTTTGCACCTAACAAGGAGTGGGGCTAATTGAGGCAGAGGGTTTGAAACTGGGCAACAAGTGCTTGCAGTGATAGTGAACTGAGAATCAGTAGGGACGTCTTTGGTCTTCCCTGCTGTGGTAGGAACAGTAAGAGGAACTGGAGTCATTTCTACCAGGGTGGTGCTATGTATCTGCTGCAGACTCCTTGCCCTTGGGTATAGCTCAATCTACAGATGATGTTAGTGTTCCTGGAGGCAAAAAACATCCTGCTAAAAGGACACGTCCTGTGGTGTGAAGGGGCTTTCTTAATGGGGAACAGAGGTTACTGAGCTTCAGTTGTAAGAAGCAGGTTCAGAGTACCCTTGGATTGAGTGAATGCTGCTGATTCCATTTAAACAAAACCAAAACCCACTGAGCAGGAATAGAATTTTTTTTTTTAATATAGAAATTTGATAAATCAGTAGTACTAGTTAATGAAATCAGCTAGCTCCTTAAATAAGGCTCTGGAATCACTGTAAATCAATTAAGATGAAAAATGTTTGGAGAAGAACTTCTATAACAGAACAAATGAAAGTGAGATTTTGGAATTAATCAGGGCATATGAGGGGAAGAAAAAGGAGACAGTGTTGATAGAGAAAATAAGCATTGCTCTAAATAAAAAGTGCATTCATATATGCCAAAGAAAATAGTTACAGACCAAGTGCACTAATGGTGAAATGCTCAGCAATGTAATAGGTTTTGAAAGCAGTTTTTCAAGGAAGTTGGTGTACCACCTTAGGGCAAAGTTGATAACTATCTGCTACAACCCTTAAACTTTAAAATGCTTCTCTGTACATTAGATAAAAAGACAGAAAGCATCAAAAGAAAGGAATCCCATGTTTTCTATAGCTTCCTGGGTGTTCTAATAGCTTGGAAAAGCTGGAACTCTGATATTCCTGTTTACAGTCTTGTTGTATTGTTTCTTTGCTGCTATACTTTCCCAGAACTTTCTGTTACAGGAATACATGGGAAGTGCCTGCTCACTGAAATTCCACCTGGCTGTAATCTTTCAATCATTCAAGGCAGAATTGGATATCTAACTAATAATTTTCTTTAATGAACAGAGCATCATATGAGGTATTGAGAGCCTTTTACCTCTCCGTAGCATAGATGAAAGCTGGCACCACCTTGCTGCATTGGAATTTTTGCATTTAATGTAGACACCTTAAATTTATTTGTGGGAAATGGACTACACCTTTTTCAAGAACAAAATGAATTTAAAATTTTAATGTTTCTTTCCCATTTATTGTCTTTTCTTAGGTTTATTTAATTTCTTATTATAGCAACCAGCTATCTGCTCTTGTGATATATCTGGTCTGACAAGAAGCATGTAGGACAAAATATATTTTAAATACTTTTTTTTCCTCCTTACTCAAATTAATCTACTTTTGAGGTTTATTAGAAGGGAAATTTGTCTCTAATCCAACAGAGATTTTATTTTTCTATTGATGGTCTGATCCAGTAAGTGAGTCTGTAAAATTCATGTTTTTGCTTCAATAATTTCTAGACTGTGTACACCCAGTTTACAATGAAATGATGAGAGTTTTATTTCAAAACTGCCAAGAATAGAGTAATTTGAATCAGGGTGAGTGATTTCCGTTTTATGCATCTTCAGAGATGAGACAGACTGTGTTAGATAAGTCTCATGTTGTAGCAGTGCAACCATTTCAGTTTGTCTTCAAAATGCTCATTGAATTCACAGGTCTTGCACAGAGCTGCTGCTGTTTATAGTGGTAAAGAGGATAGAGTAGAATGGTTCAGCCATGTTGACTCAACAGTTTTATAGAAGTAAAAGAATCAATTAAATCTGTATTTCTGTCAGTTTTGTGAGATAACAGCACAGATTTGTGAGGTAGGAAGGTATTGTTTCTTTTTTTAATTGGGTATCATCCTTGATGAATGGATGTTTGGGAAATCATAGGAGTGTACCTGCTTAATTCGAACAAAGAATGGAATTCAGTAATAATGCAGAGTGGAATAATGCCACCTTTTCATTTGCACAGATATGATTTAAAAGGGTAATCTCTTTAAATTGTGGTTTCATGAGGCTGCAGTTGATTACAGATTTTTATTAGGTGAAGTAAGGCAATATGTCTTGCATGTTATTTCTGAAGCATTCATGCAGCTGTGCTGCTTTATATAGAACTGCTAAAAATCTATCAGTAAAAAATATCACCTGACACTGTTTCTTGTTATATATAATTTTGAAATATGCAAGCATCTCGAAATAAATCTTGATGCAAACTTGGGAAGTAAGAGGTTCTGATCTCCAAAGCAAATAAAGATGCAAAATTGCCATGGGAAACAGACTAGATGCTGAACAACACTTACCTACCCACAGGACACGTAGAGCAGGTGAAATACAAAGCTCCTGTGGAGTCTTTTAATATTACTTGTGACTCCTCTGGAAGTACTAATTTTGAATCTGACAGCACAGTCAGTAGGGGAACTCAGTTAATGCATGTTTGTTGTCTCTGAGACGGCAGCGATGAGGTCCTGCCGGGAGGGTAGTTTTTGTAATGTGGGCACCTGTCCGCTTGGGAATGGGCACAGACCCCAGGGAGTTTGGAACTAAGCCACTCAGGAGCTGTGAGTGATAATGACTTTCATGCTAGAGGCACTATTTAATTAAGCAACCCTCATGATTTCACACATTTGTGAGAGATGCTGCATCTTTAAGAAATGGAAGGTTTTAACAAGCACAAATTCATAACATAAAACCAGAAGTCATTAATTTTTAAAGGATTTTCAAAAGCAAAACACTATTACTTTAAAATAGTTTTAACTATTCAGTGCAAGAGCTACAACAGACTTAGAAATCCAAAGCAGGCCTCTGTGTAAAACTGGGAAAAATTGCGAGCTGGAGAGCAGTTAAACTCACCGTGGGCCGCTCTGTTTGGTTTGCTTTCTGTTTGGATGCCTGTGGCTCCCCCACTGAGCATGCTTCAGTCCTCTGAGGTCTGGTGTGTTTGTGGGTTTTTCACCCAAATATTTCTTTTAACACCTGTATTTGGGTGGTGTCCTTGGTGAACACTTTAAAAAACCTAATGGCTTTGTATACTTAGAGGAGAGTGAAAGTCCTTGGTTTTTTTTCTTTCCAAGTGCCTCTAGAAGATGCAGACATGTTGGCAGGTGGCAATAGCTGCTGCTTGTTAAAAGATTGGATGGAACTATCTCCAGAGATACCTTTCTGCTGTGCCTGCTTCTGAGCGGGTTACAACTCGCAGGCATTTGGGCATGCTATTTACCTCCCCTGTTGCAACAGTTCTGTCACACAGAAAAGCAAGTCCATTTAGAATTCTGGAGCAGATACAGCTTGTGAGCTTCTGACTTACTTGTTTGGGATTTGGAGACGGAAATTTTGTTTTAACATCTTTTAGAACAAAATTACTTTGATGGCCGCCAGTTAAATCAAACTGTTTTGCTAGGCTTTATTAGAATTATTGCATCAATATTTTAACCTGCTTAACTTTGTTCTTAGAGGGATATATTTCAAATTCTTATTACTCATCTTTGTTTACTTTTTTTTTTTTGTACAGAAACATGCTTTGATATGGAAAATATTATACTCAGTCCAACTTCAAATACCTCTATATAGATGTTTGTTAGAAAGGGTGTATTGTAACTTACCAGATAGATTCATCACTTCATGATTCATCCAGAACCGATGGTGTTGGGGTTTTAGGAGATTTTTCTTTTTGTGTGTGTGTGTTCTTTTCTTTTCCTCTCAAAGGAATTTTTCCCCATGTTACGGCACATTACTGGGTACTTAAGAGAAACAAAAAGACCTAGATAGCCACAAGGAAGAGGCCCAGTTGTCNATATATATATATCAGTAAAGACCTGTTATTCCTATTTCTCATATCCTTGCCTGAAAGCCCCTCAATTTCAAAATTATAATAGTTCGGGAGGAAAGGGGTTACATTTTTCCATTCCAGGGTGGGAGGGGGACTCCTGCCTTCCTTAGTAGACACCTGTCCAAACCAGGACAGATGGTAATGGCAGGTACATTCCTAAAGAAGTTAATAGATCCGATGGCACTGAAAGCTGCAAAGGTTCTGGGATGACTTGTTGGAAATTAGGACAAGATTTTATCTTCAGTTTGAGGACTGTGCAAGGTGCAGTAGCCAAGAGTAAATGATGGCACTCCTTGTGTCACGTTTACACTGAATGTAAATTTTTGTTATCCTGTACCACAGTTTCTAATATTCAACACAAAATGAGATGTCATCTCTGTTGTTAGTGGTTGACTAAAGAAACCTTTGCTGTCATGTTTCCCCCGAGTTGCCTGAGAACCCTGCTGAGGGTCAAGACCTCCTAGTGCAGATGACTCAGTTTGACCTCACACCTCTGTGTAGTAAGTTTAGTTACTCATCCAACTTCTACTTTCTGAGCATTCTTTGAGGTCCCGCCATCTTTTCTGATACTGTTGGTCTGTACTCCCCATTTCCTCTTTATTTTCTCAAGAAGCAGTTTATGATCATTAAAGTCCAGCCTCATAACTTCATGCTCAGCCCCCTCACTCATCCGTGGGCAACCAGAAGCTTACTAAACAATTCAGCATCAATTTTACAATGTTCATTATTGCACAGGCAATTATTGTGAAGACTGCTTGAAATCTGCTAAATGCCAAATACCTCAAAAGTCTGCCTAAAAGAAACAGAATGCTGACAGTCTATTCATCACTGCTCTTTAAATGTTATGTTTTTCTACATAATATGAAAATGCATTGTGTCAAACAATGCGATGCATCTAGAGAACAGGCTGCTCACTTCTAAATGGTTCAAATCAGATCAATCTGCCTCCAGTTTTTGGCTACACCCCACATATATCTCAGATTGTGGGCAATGCTAAATTTTTTGACAAGTTATAGTGAGGTGTTTTTTAAAAGTGTAGATTGTAATGCTTAGGTGTCTTTTTTTGCTAATGAAACCAAACTCTATTTCATTTCCTTACATGAAGTTCCCTGGTTTACCCAAGGTGAATGAATAATACTAGTGGTCTCATCTGCCTGTCTCACCTAAGGCTTCCTCACCTCTTAAAGCTGAAATTTTCGATTTTAGAAAATTTGCAGTTGTTTCATATCAATAAGATAGCACCGAGTTTCTTAAAGTACTATAGATAAATGCCAACACTCTAATCTTACAGAGCAGTTCACACATTCATTGTAATAATTTTATGGCATTTATCACAAAATATGCTGAGTTGGAAGGGACCCATCAGGATTACTGAGTCCAACTCCTAGCCCTGCACAGGATACCCCAAGAATCACAACATCTGCCTGAAAGCATTTTCCAAACACTTCTTGAACTCTGGCTTGGTGCCGTGACCCGTTCTGTGAGGAACCTGTTCCAGTGCTCAACCACCCAGATTTTTTCTTTTGTTTAAACACTATTTACATAGCTATTTTACCATGGCTTTTGTTCTGTTTACTGGTGGTGATAGCTTCTTTGATTTTTGATTGTATATCTTAATATTCATATTTCAGGGTTAACTGTATCATATTAGTTACTTCAGGAAGTGCCTTCAATTTATTGGCTTATGCTGCCAATAATGCTCTTTTCTGATAATTTCAAATTAATGTAATGAGTGGTAAAAAAAAAAAAGGAACCTTAATATCAGTGGTTTACATGACAACTTTCCACTGTTATTTTACAAATTTAAAAGCACACTTTGAAATTTAAAAGAGGTTAAATTTCTAGAATTTGGTCTTGAAAAGATGCATTTATATCAGTTATATTATGTTAATATATTTTTGTCACGCTACCTTTTTTATCCATATTTTTGCTTCTGGAAGAAATGTGGAATAAGGAAGTCTGTATTGTGCCAAGTCTCATACTTGAAGAATGCTAACTGCATGTTTGGGAAGTGCCAAGGGCACATACAATTTATGTTGTATTCACTTGACTTGATTACCAAAAAAAGTTCATATTTTTGCCTTATTTTTTTCTTAATTTTTCATGTTTGGATTGTAATGAACTGTGTAATTGTACCATTATTTTTTTTACCAGTGGCATCTCTGTAACAAGATGCGTAATAAAAGCATTATCAATTTGTAGTAGATATTCTCCAGCTTCCTTTAGACTGATTCCCAAGCTAAGCAGAATCAGTCTGAGCCCTAAATGATAATTTTTATTGATAACGACATCAGGAAAATGGCAAAAATTGCTGATGTTACAATGATTTTTAAAAAGGCAGTAAAAATATTGAATGGCATGATTATATTATGCTTGGAGACTTGAAGATTTTTCTTGTCCTATTTTATAACCAAATCAAGCTATTATTGGAAAGGGTGCTGTTAGATTTCAGCATGTTCTCTACTGGACATTTGCAGTGTGAAATTAGAAATAATTGTGCTTTTTCTTGGTATTATAATGTTTGTTATTTTTGGCAGTTTTAGGATGCTGACCTAGTGCTTTCCCTATCATATAGGTCATATAAATCTTACCTAAGCTCATAAAGGTACTTAAGATCATGAATTTCTGCTTCTCATCCACAGTTAGTTAGGGATGTAGAAGTTCTGAGATGCTCAAGCAGCAGGAAGCCACGGCCACTTCTCAGAAATTCCACGAAGGTGCACTGTGATGTGCTTTAAAGCTTAGTGCTAAGATCTGGCTTGGAATAGCTTGCTCTCCTCACCTTCTCTTGCTCTTGTGTCCTGCCTCAGAGACTACTTAGAAACAACAGTGATGCTAAATACCTGAAATTTTTGTTATCAAAGACTGTGGAGAATGGCATAAAGGAGAATAACGGTATATAAAGGAGAAAGCTCAGTATTTGAGAAAAATTTTCTCTGATGCATGATCTTCAGTTTTCATAACTCCCCTTGAAAATGCTACTCCTTTAAGCTGCTTTGAGACCCACCATCTCAGTGTCATTTGGAAAAGCTGCAAAAGGCATGTTGGTTTTCTCTTCATGGGTCTCAGCCTGAGCCCTCTCTGGGAAACAGCTCTGCTTTCTGCAGTAGTTACCTTTCTCCAGTGCAGGTTAAACAGGCAGCACAGGAGTCTTCTGACCTCGTACTGGGGTTGTGGAGTCTCGTGCAGTCCAAACTCACTGTTCATCTCTGCTTTTTGAGCATTTTTCTTTTTCAATCATACTGAAATTAAGTGTCAGCTGTGATTAAGCACAAATAAATGCCACTCATACCCATGACTAGGCACAGCAAAGGGTGAAATCAATAATAAGTTTAAATTTAAAGTTTCTTTGTGATTTAATTTGTATCTTTCTTACTTGTCTAGAAAGACATATAACAGTTCTGGCTGGCTTCCATTTTTCATCTCCTAAAAAGAGAGCATTAAGTGTTGATCCTGTGCTACTGAAAAAGAGACTGCTTAACTTAGACTGTTGGAGACCTAGAAAATAACCAGAAATGTGTGTCTTGGTGACTCATTTTTGATTTTAATAGTTTTGTGAAATTTATTTATAGAACACATGTATAAAAGCATAATGTTGGCCTTTTTTTTCTGTACAATGCATAATACCAAAACATATGATTTGGAATAATTTGTAAATTTAAGCAGCAATATCTACTTGGCAGACAGTGCTGCCAAGAGGGAAGCAATTGATAAAAACTAAACGAAATGAATGATTAATTCATTTAATAGAATGATGGAACAATTTAAGAGTCATTGTGGAAAACAGCAAGAAACCAGCATTTAAGTGGCCTGCCACTGCAGGACCAACTTGAACTTATTCTGTTTAGTACTATGGCGAGCAATGAAAATAAACACCTAGAAAAAGAGCAATTAAGGGTAAAGTGACTAAAATGGCAGGTTACTAACATTTAAATATTACATATTGTTCTGCTGAAAAAAAACCCCAAACTTTTGGATTAATACTGCTAAAGTGAGAATTTGGATCAAGATATGTTGCTGACCATTCTCTGCAATCTTCCTGGAGACGGGCATGCCCGTGGAAATAATCAAGGGACCGTACTTTGCATGGATGTCCAGAGATTTTATTTCACCCAGCACTCGCTGAAGGCCTAGGCCAGACTGAGGGCCCATGGGAAGAACCACCGAGTTTCCTGGGCCGAGGGACAGGTAAAGGCCAATGAGAGCAGAACTAGGTCACATGTGACCAGAGAGCAGGGAAAAACACGTATTTCCCAACCCTTCCAGGGCCCCTTCTTCCCAGAGAAAGGGGGGGCGAGCCCCAACAAAGATACATAAATATTTCATCTTTTTTAAAAATTTCCAACAATATATAGAAGAAAAGAATATTGACTATATTAAAGCATCCCAGTAATTTTGAAGTGATCCGTGTAGAATGAGCTTCAGGTTCCAGTAATTGCTTTGCTTCAAAAGAACTACTTCCTCAAGAAAAATTCTAAAACAAAATGAAAACACAGCCTCATCTGAAGCATATGTTGGCGAGGAAATACTAGATGATTTAAAACATCAGACTGTTTATTTTGGGTTTTTAGGAAGTACCAAAGGCTCACATATTCCCTCTCAGATCTTGGATGGAATAAAAATACTTCACAGCTGCCCAGTTTAAGATTGGTAATTCTATGGTTTTTCTGGGTGAAAGCTTGATCCCAAAAGACAATCCTTCTTCCTCATACCAACATTATAAAGGGCTAGATCCCATTAGGATTAAAGTAATAGCTGAAATTTGGCAAAAGAAATGAGTAAAACCACTGGATCTCTACTGAATTTTTGGCATTAGGTGCTTTTCTTCCACATCTTTCAGAGAACTTCTCATCCCAGTAGATTACCGCTGTCAACCCCTAGCTGTATTTTGTCATTTCTTTCCTGGGAATTGGAAAAATCCAGCTATAATAATCAGCCCTGCTTCAGACATCTTCAGTTAATTCCCTGTCTTCATGTGGCATTTAGTTCATTTTGAACTTTGTCTACTTTCCTACTTTCTTTACCTGTGAAAAATAAGATTTCAACATTGAAAACAATGCCAAGTACTACAATGCACACAAGGAAAACACTGCAGAACTTTTTCCAGTTTACCATCTTTTTCCAGTAGTCAGATTGCTATGAATCTGTACTGGGTGGGGAATAAAATCCAGTGTTTGCTATCCTACTTGTTCCTTTTCACCCCTCTCTCCTATTTTCCTCTGAAGTATGTTTGAGGTCACTCTAATCAAATGAACAGTGGAAAAGGAGTAAGGTCATTCTTCAAACCAAGTCCAGTTTCAGACTAGATGTGTTCGATGCCTTGCCTTTGTTTCTTCCTCTCCTTGAAACAGACTGTACTAACAGATCTGTACTGCTGATCATTGTCAAAGCCTTGAAATCATGACCCATGCTTTCAGTGGAAGTGCCAGAGTTATGCTAACAGCTTTGAATTCCTCACCCTCTTCTGTCATTGACAGGTCGTTATTTCATTGACGTAACAGGTCCTTGACACATCCACTCCCTTACAGAATAAAACGAATAAACAGAGCACTGTTTCCTATTGTGATTTTACTTGCAAAGAGAAATATCATCAAAATTTCTGGGTAAATTATTATATTTTAAATTCCATTAGTATCCGCCACTCTACTTTGTATTAAATTCCAGGTCTGTGCCCTAATTTAAAATTTGATTCATGCTTGTTGCGATTGCTCATGTGTGTATGGGTCTGCATAGGGCATGAGGATGCAGATAATTATCTTGGATGGCTGTTAGGGCCTACTTGCAAAAACACAAAAGCAGGCACAGTCATGATCTGCTCAAATACATGCTGGAAAAGAGTGGCATCTTTCTGTTAAATTTATGCTGATTTCAGGCTTTAGATTACGGCCTAAATTCCTATACAAAATGTAAGCACACAAGTGGTACCTCTGTTTAAAAATGAAGCCCTAGATATATGGTAGGAAATGTAGAGGTTTAGTAGCTAGACCACCAGTCATTAGAAATGTCAGCTGCAATAATTTCAGATTTATTCATAGGAAATTCACATCTGAAGACAGCTCCAAAGGGGCATGCTTCCAATAAAAAGAAAACCTCGAAGGCCAGCTTCCTAGTATAGTTGATTTAGTACTCTTTTTCTTTACATAACTTGACACATACTGGCCTGATTACACTTTTGCCCTAGCTTGACAAAGACTAGTTCTGACTTGATGTGGTAAAATGAGAGGAGATTCTGATGTGCCTTAGAAGTTGTAAGTGAAATGCACTTGGTCTTCCCCAGCACGGTGGAGAGTTTCTTGTAACTACCAGGCTCCAACAATTGTCTGTAAGCAATGAATTACTTTTCTCTCTGATTTCGTAGTTGTGGTTTTTAATATCAGAGCTCAGCAGACATGGGGGCACACAGAATGAAAAGGCGGGAGCTGATGTGGTGACATATACCCAAGTATAAAGGAAATTAGGCAACATTAGAGTGCCAACAGTGGCTGGTTGTGCATATGTATATGCCAGGGCTGCACTCATGAGGACAAACTCTGTAAGGTCAGGGAGATGGGAAAGGCTGGTGCAGAACCTTCTTGATGTACACAGAGTTTTTCCTGAGTGCAGTGGAATTACTTGCGAGGTACTTCATTGTCCCGTAAGGTCTCAGCCTTCATGCAGGTGAGCTGAATGCATCTTTCTTCCCACTGAGTCTTTAACTTGATGTTTCCTCCTACTCATATACTTCTGGGAGAAAGGGTAATGAAATAACAGGAAAACAGTTGAATTCCCTCCTTCATATGGAAAAACAAGTGTAAGAAGGCCTTTTTCAGTTTTTTATCCTTGGTCAATGAGATGAAACTTCTTAAAAGATATATTAAGATGAATGTAAATAACTAAAGGAGAGGTTCTAATATGCAGTGTTGACCATCAGCAGCCTCTTTATGGAAGGAATTTGGCACATTTTCTTCTTTCCTCCCCATATAGAATAATTTTCAAACCTACAGGTTTTGAAAGATCGTGACTTCCTTCTGTATGTGGGCACCCAGCAAGAAGGTCTAGAGCTTCAAAATATCTTCCATCCTCTTCAATTTACATGCAGCCATATTCAGTAAGATAAGTGACAATTGTTGCTTGTAGGCAATGTAGAAAAAAATATAATTGAATTATTGTTCCTGGTATTGCACTTCTACTTCTCAGTATGCAAACCACATCTATGCAACCCCTATGCACATACATCTCAAAGAGAAGGAAGAAGAAACTTCTCGAGTCAGAAAAAATGCTTAGTTAATAATCACAGGCCATCATCCATCCAAAAGTAAGAGAAAAAAGCCAATTAATTTTCTTTACTATGGACATAATTCGGTCCACTGACCTCACTGAAAAATGTTGATCTTTGGGCATTACAGTATGTTATCAGAAGATAAACTGGGATCTAAATCTACAGCAAATTATTTGTTTTAAGGTGCCTTACACTTAATGCAAAGGAAGAAAGACCTCATGAACTGAAGAATGAAATAATATTCCCTCTTTTTCTGAAAGACATAAAATTCTGGAATAAAACCTTCAGTTTAGGTTGAGAAAGTAACTACTGAAATAATCTCTTTTGTAATTTTTGCCCGAACACTGCATATTTTATCAGCTCTTCTACATACAGCTGCAGCAAATTCTGGTCTTAGTGCAGAGGCTTTCCTTACAGAGTTTTGCAGCCTCTGTCTATGCTGAATAGATCAAAGATGGATCAGAAGTTTCCTGATCTCTTAGCAGACCAAATCAGTTGGTCTATTATTCTGCCTCTCTTGGGTCTTTTCTCGTGTGGGCTCAAAACCATACTGTGTTACCAGAATAAACTTTTCCTCAGAATGCCTTGTGAATACATCCTAAATTTTATTCTTTAGTGTTACATCTCTTAATTTCTAAAGAATGCATCTAATTTCACAAATTTTTCTGCTACCTTACATTGATATATGAGATGAAGTGACGTTATCTGGGTACCCTTATGGCAGTAAGGGGATTGTCTCAGTGCTTTCCTAAACTGAGTAGCACAACATGTTTATGAGTTCTAACTTACCAGAGTGATACAGGTTGATGTTGAAAAGTCAGACATGCCTGTTTCCCCGAACTGTGTGAATTTGAGCTCATGGGCTGCCAGCTTGTATGTGGTTGAGGTGAAAAAAAAAGACACAAAACCTACAAAAATGCAAATCTGCATAATATGACTGCAACCCAGGGAGGGATGGTGTAACATTTCTGTCACTGAACACTCCAGGAAAAATATTTTTAGATTAAGAAGGGTAAGCAGAAGGAATTCAAGTTTGATTACCTTTGTAAAGATTTGTTTTAAGCACTTACACCTTAAAGATTTATTTATTTATTTTAAGTAAGCCTCTGGGACTTATTTTCTGCTAATGGCATGGCCAGGAAAGAGCTGAAACAGCAGAATTCCATTGCTAAAGTTCAGATTGATTGTCACTGCTTAACACTGCTTTATAGCCTCTCTGGAACAAAGAAAATATCACCTTTCAATATATAGTTATAATATTTTAAGCTGGGAAGGAAGGAAAAAAGAAAGAAAATAAATTTAACAGCCCTTCCTATTTCCAAAACCAACTTATGAAATACGGGATTATGGTTTTTAAATTTGCATTCTGTTTCAGCAGCCTTTTCTATCCAGAACCTACCTTGCATGTTTGGATTAAGTTAAGTGCAATAAAATAACATTTGATTTTTCTTGTTAACAGAGAAGAAAAAGATCAGGGATATATATACTGAGTTTTTGCATTAGATTTCTCTTATATGCCTGGTGAAAAAGAGAGAAAACTGAAGAGGAGTAAAACAAATTTGAGGCTTCTTACTTAGAGGTTGGGCTATTTTATTAATAAAATAAGGCCTTTGAAGAGCTCTGTGCTCCATTGGTACTGTTTGTGTGGTTATGAAATAATTAGTAGTCAAAATTTAAATGAGAATTATGCTGTTTAGGATTGATCCAAGTCAGACCCCTACAATATGCTATCTTTCGAAGTCCACAAACACTGTTACGGCATGTCTTGGCAAGCGTGTTGTTGTATGTGAAAATCTAAGTTTCTTGCCTTCTGCATAGTTCAAATGTATGAAATGGGTTAAATCGGTGTGGGTAGCCCTAATTTTGGCTAGCTAGGTTAATACTTCTATTGATCACGAGAACTGCCACATGCCAAGCCTCCAGGCATGGCCCCAGCATGGCTGGTGTTTGTCTTCAGCATGTGTGGCCCCCTGAGCCTGCTGCATTGGGGTGGTGATAAGTGCTGCCACACAGCTTGTCCCCAGCAGCCCAAGGACAGCTCCAGCCTGCCTGCTGAACAGTTACCTGGGCAGGAATTCAGTGGGAAGCTGAACATCCTGTTCCTATCTGCTCTTTCAGATCAATCCAAAAAGCACAGCAGTGCTTCAGTTACACTTTTAAAATATGTGATCTGCTCCTACTAGTTTTTTTTTTTCAACTTTAGTTAAATCTGGAATTAAACATTAATTTAATCTATAATGGCTTTACTTCAAACTGGGGCAATTTTAACTTCTGCTTACAAAACAAAATATTTTATGCCAAAGCTTATGCACATGAGTACCCTTAAAGTGAAAGCTTTTTCACACTTATGACTTGAAAAGTCACCATTTCTAGTCTTAAATTATAGTTAACAGTCAAGAGACATTCATTTTCCACTGTGCAGTGAGCTGTAATGTATGAGAAATGCACACTATGAAGCGTGTTTTCTTGTTTGCTTACTTTCCCAGGGATGACTAAGGAACAGCTCTTCACATCAATTACCAGTGCCCAGCACTTAAACAAGGTGAGGCTGATTGACAGCAACACCAAAATTAGTGTTGTGGAAGGATTGCTAAGATTTAGGAGCTTCAGAATAAAACCTATCACAAAGTTGGGGGGAAAAAAACTAACCAAAAACCCAACATGACAACTTTGGTGTTTAAATGAAAAGTTTAAAATAAATTATGTGTAAACTCTAGACCAGAAGTGCTTAAACGTTTTCCTTGTTTTAACTGCTTGCCCTTTGCTGGGAGATCAGGTGAAGTCACAGGTTCCAGTAGTGAATCTATGAGAGACAGGAGTTCAAGCATCTTTTCTTCCAATCTCATGGTAAATGACATTTGACTGTCCATAAAATTATATTCAGTATTAGCAAAGATATCATGTCAGAATGAATAAAAAACAAATTTAAAAATTAAAAAAAAAAAAAAAGAGCTCTGATTCAGATGTGGAGAAAAATATTTCAAAAGAGAAAGTATTTTATAGACATGCTAACTTTTATTATTGCATTGCAATTTCCTAGTATAGATTTGCAGAGTAAATAGGAGCTATAGGTTTTAGTTAAAGAAAAAGAACCATTTTATTTGCTTTCTCAGTAGTGGGGTTGGATGAAAAAAGTTTCTTTTCTCCTTTAGAAAGAGAAAAAAAAAAAGCATGGTGTCTATAGA
>VYZQ01032835.1:0-10148 GCA_013400655.1 Mystacornis crossleyi | reverse complement strand
GAATCATTTTCTTTTATTGTACACCAAGCAAAAGAAGTCAGCAATCACAGTTCATTAAATATTGATGTAGGTGGTATTTTCAGACCTTGTATGTCACTTTGTGGCTACTGTCAGAGTGAAAAAAAAGTTACTGTAGAAAGAAATCTCCATTATCATAAGTTTTCACCTAAAGGTTTGTTTTTCTGACAATGAAGGAGATTTGCAGAAAAGCTAGGAGGACTGTAGGTTAGATATACAGCTTTAATTCAGTTACTATATTGACATATACAGATTTTTTAAGTGAATTTATATATGGAAGTAGGCAACTGTTCATACATTTTTAAAATATGTTCCTGATTTATTTGGCAACCTACTGAATGTACTTTATGAAACTTTTACATTTATAAGCCTATAAAATATGCATCATTTTTATTCTACTGTATAAACTGAAACAAATACTATGGCACAAGGAAAATTTAGTGTGCTTTGCACACATCTGGCATTGTATAAGCAATAGTATTGTGCAAGCTCACAACAGCTCACCTTTTTCCTTTGTTATCACATTGAATGACCCTGCTTAGGACACAAGACTGCAGTCACCTGCCTGTCTGTCTAATTCTATTTCCAAAACATTCACAAGATAGGGGGAGCTAAAGGAATTGATAATGTATGAGAATCAGTATTTGAATTGCTGTAAAACAGTTCTGCTCTGACTCAGGAATTTAGTATGGAGTTTGTTTGAAACTTTTAACACACATAGACTTGTCTTGACAAGATACAAAATGATTGTCTTTTCCACTTCATAATCTTCAAATAACAGTATTCTTGGGAAAAGTGGGAACTTTGGGAACTTCCCCCAAAGACCTGTCATGAATGGAGTTAAATCCAGTTAGTGACTGGTCTCAAATGTGTTCCCCAGGACCCAGTATTGGAGCCAGTCCCATTAAATATCAACTTCCTGCGTGAGTGGATAGAAAGCATCCACAGTCATTTTGCACATAACCTCAAGTTGTGTGGGAGTGTCAACCTGTTGGAGGGCAAGAAGGCCCTGCAGAGATTTCTGGACAGGCTGGATCAGTGGGCCAAGCACAATCACAAGAAGTTCCACAAGACCAAGTGCCAAGTCCTGCACTTGAACCACAACAACCCCATGCACAGCTGCAGGCTGGAGGCAGAGTGGCAGGAAAGTGGCTCAGCATAAAACGACCTGGGAGTGCTGGTTGACAGCCAGATGAACATGAGCAGCTGAACACAAGCCAGTGTGTGTCCAGGTAGCCAAGAAAGTCAATGGCAGCCTGGCTTGTACCAACAATTTTGTGACCAGCAGACAAGGGCAGTGATCATCCCTTTGTATTTGGTACTGATGAGGTCATACCTCCAATACTTTGTCCTGTTTTTGGGCCCCTCACTGCAAGAAAGACATTGAAACTCTGGATTGTGTTGAAAGAAGAGCAAAAAAACCTGGTGAAGTCTCCAGAGTGTAAGTCTTACGAAGAGAAGCTGAGGTCTCGGGAGTTATGTAGCCTGGAGAATATCACTCATGTCAACTATCTGAAAAGACGAAGTAGTGAATGGGATGTTGGTTTCTTCTCCCAGGTAACAAGTGACTGGATGAGAGGAAATATTCTCAACCTGTACCAGGGTGGGTTTTGATTAAATATTAGGAAATTTTTTTCCCTGAAAGGGTGGTTAAGCTTTGTAGTGGGCCACCAAGGAAGGTACTTTTCTGGAAGTATTTGAGATATGACTGAACACGGCACTTAGCGCTATGGTCTATTGACAAGGTGATGTCAGTGAAAGGCTGCACTATGTGATCGATCTTTTCTAACCTGTCCAAAGATTCTGTGATTCTATACCTACATGAAATATGTTTGCACTTGTTTGTGAAAAGTATGTCATATTAAAGCCCTGAAATCTAAGGGGTTTTAGGGCAACATCAGAAGACAGTTTATTCAAAGAAAACTAAAATCACATTATCACAAGAAACACTAAAATTTGAAGAAACCATTGTATTATTCCAAAATTCACTTCCAGTTAAGAGATCCCTTAATTTATTTTAATAAGAACACTCATATAATTCCTCCTGAAAAAGAAAGAACCAACCCAAGCCTATTTTGTTGCAATAAAACAAATCCTGGCAAGAGCCCCCTTTGAAACTTACAAGGACTGTGCTGCAGAATACAGTATTTTGATAGAGATATTCATTCTCATTGGCTCAAGCAGTCATTTCTCCATGGAGCAGCATAACACCCAGCATGTTTATATGATTCAGTCCCAGTAACACTATATCCCTGTTAGCATGATTAATCTGCCCAAACAGAATACAGCTTGCGTTTAACTCTCCTGCTGCTTGCTGCAGAGCTGAATCAGTCAGGACTAGTTAAGGAAGTCTGCACTTCCCTCTGTTGCACAGTATGGGCATGACCTGTGACTCTCTGCTATGATGATATAATATTATTTCCAAGCCACTATCTAATTATCTTTCACACATACCATTTATTTGTTCACAGTGGAGGGCATTGCACTGCAACAATTGATCAGGAACTTTGCTCTGTTGTAGTTTTTCAGTAAGAAATGCCTGTTGGTTAAGGAATAAAAAAACCCCACATATTATCTCATGGACTTATCTGTTAATATTTTGTCTTCAATTAAATCAGAGAAAAAGAAATTTCAAAATTCTTAACATACAATTTTGGAAACTATTGAATGAAAGGTTGCTTTTTCCTGCTTAAATATAATGTGTTTGTTATTGCTCCAGATCACCAACTGAGATCTCGATGTTTCTGATGATAATTGTTTTCTTTCTTCTCTCTTTTCAGACAAGCAACAGAAGTAGACAGGCAGAGTTTTGAGGTCCTTTGGCACTGCATAAGTTCTGAGAGCAATTTTTAAAAAAATACAATATTTAAAGATATTACTCTAAGCCTGACACAATAAAGGGGCATCCACAACTCCTCTAAGCACCGTGTTCCAGTGCCTCACCACCCTCAAAGTTAAGACTTTCTTCCTCATAGCTAATCTAAGCCAGCCCTTTGTCAGTTTAAAGCCATTAACCCTTACATGTCCTTGTAAAAAATCCCTCTCCAGCTCTTGTAGCCTCCTTTAGGTATTGGAAGGTGCTATAAGCTCTCCTCAGAGCCTTCTCTTCTCCAGGATGAACAACCCAGCTCTCTCAACTTGTCTTCAGAGAAGAGGCCTGCTGATTACCTCTGTGGCCCTCCTCTGAACTTATTTCAACAGGTTCACATCTTTCTTGTGCTGAGGACCCCAGAGCTGAAGTAGAGGTACAGAATCACCACTTTCATCCTCCTGGACACTTGGCCTTTGAATCAGCTCAGAATGTAATTGGCATTCTAGGATGCAATCACACATTGCCAGGTGTCGTGGTTTGACGCTGCTTTAAATGCCAAACACACAAAATCCAACTGTGTATAAGTGGAATATGGATTCATTGAGGAAAATGTGTGGAAATTTCGGGGNAGCAGGGAGAGCTCGCCCCTGGCAGGGGAGGGCCGGCCCCGCACGGCCGCACTGAGGGGTCGAGGAGGAGGGCCTGGCCCAGACCCGGGCATGGGCCCGGGCCTCGGGGCTCCCCCCACCCTCGACCACCCCTCAGCCCTTGGGCCCCAAAGACAAAGAGGAAATTCCCACCCTGCCTGGGCTTTTTATATGCAAAACCGCAAAAGCGATTGGCTCAGAAATCTGTCAATCACACAGGTTCAACCCATTACACCAGATCATGTTGACGTTCTTGTCAACCAACAGTCCCAAATTTTTTTCCTCAGAGCTGCTTTCAATTCATTCTCTGTCCAGCCTGTATTTGTGCTTGGATTTGGCAAAATCACGTGCAGGACCTTGCACTTGGACTTTTGGAACTTCACAAGGTCCACACAGGCTCACCTCTGAAGCCTGTCCAGGTCCCTTTGGATACCATCCATTCCCTCCAGTGTGTCAGCCTCACCACATAGCTCTCAGTAAACGTGCTGAAGGTGTACTCAGTCCCACTGTCCATATTGCAGACAAAGATGTTAAACAGCACTGATCCAAATGCCCAGCCCTGAGGAGCACCACTCCTCCACAACTCCATTCAACATTTTCCCAAAAGGAGTCTCTTTTGCTCATGATCATAATTTATGGTTGAACTCTCTGTCATAAATCTTGACCCATGAGCTTTTTCATCTTATTTTTCTCCCTCTGTCTTGTTGGGGAGTAGGAGTGAGAGAGCAGCTGGGCAGAGTTGGGCACATAGGCAAGGTACCCATCACATTTATACATAATGACAAACATAAGAATTATTAACTATGTGAATTTCAGCAGGTCCCATTGGACACAGATATATTTTAGTATACATTTTGTGCTATTAAACATTTACAGAGAGAATACAATACATAAGAGTTATGGTATCTAATGTATTAATTGTTGTTAATGGAAAAATGGTTTCTGTTGTTTACAGAAAAATGTAAAGAGTATAATTTATTTAATTATTTGGGGTCTTCACTTCATTTGTATCCTTAACTGAATTTGTGCAAGAATAGATGGATTGAAAGCAGATTGTAAAATGACAAAAAAAAAGTAAATAAATAATAATGCAACAGGCTTATAATTTCTAAGCTTCAGGCAGATTGTTTAGTGCAGTTTTGTAAAACTGAGCTCTCAAGAGTAAAAACTTGGGAAACCCTGTCCTGACTGACAGATCAAGTCAGTCAGGAAGGCCCAGGAGATCAGAAATAGTGTCTGAGGTTTTAGTAGTACAATGCTCATAAAATTCTAATCATACGCTGGAGGCAAAGAACAAAGGATGACTCTTTTCTCTTATTAAAGGATACTATGGATGTTTTCCTAAGATCTAGAGGTACCAGTAAGAACAGAAAACCTACCATGAAATACATAAGGGACTGTTGAGACAACCCCATAAAACCCCCTGATCCTCAAGAATGTAAGAATGCAAGAAAACAAAAAAAAAATATTTAAAAACCCACAGCTTTCATTTTTTTTGGATCAGACTTTAAACAGAACAATATATTTTTATACCAAATATTTTGAATGCATCTGCTAACGAAACTTTTGGTTTGATCACAAAAATTCAAGCGAATGAAACTTTCTCATGAGCTGAAAGTTATTTCTATGCCAAAGATTTATGTGACTGACATAACATTCCCTTCATCACAAAAGCATGCTAAAAACTGGAATCATACTATGTGGCTGTGCTCAGTGTGATACATTGTAAAATATATCCATGTTGAGCACAATATGCTGAAAAAGTGCTTTCTTTTTAACTACAGTCCACCATAGGATTCCCTTAAATATTAGTTCTCTGCTACTGCACAAAATTCACGATCAGCTCAGCTGTAGGTTGGTTCTGATTAGCCAGCACCAAGCAGTTACCACCTCTCTTTTCTCAGTCATGTGGAAAAAGAAAGAAGTGGAACATAATTTTGTAATGAACTTGGAAACTGCTAAAATCTAGGAAAGTAAATTCTCATTTTAAAAGGCAGAAAAGAACAAAAATACACATTGAGTAGCTTTCAATCTGTTCCTGGTTGGAATTGTATTATGAACTGAAACAAAGTAAATACTAAAAAGGATAAAAAAACATTAATATTTAGAGCTGACATTTTCAATTTTCTTGGCAGCAAAACAGGAGTCCTGCTTCACCCATTCAAGTGCTTTTAATAGGTCTCATGTTGTAACAGCTGCACTCAAAGGTAAATAGACTGTTACATAAACCGTTAAATTCTTTGTCAAATTTATGAATTTTTCCTTCCAGAACCCCCATCCTTTTACTGGATTTAAGGAGGCTAAGCAGTAGGCAATCACACAATATTGTGTTTACTCTCCAGCTAGGAGGTGGCTTTACCTGACCATATCAGAAGAGATTCTGTGTAGTAAAAGTCAGTACTTAGGAGAAGTGTCAAAAATTGATAGCTTGATTAAGCACCAAATATATGAATAACATAAAACATTTGGGGAGAAGTTTCAGTCTTGGTGGTGGTCTCACAAGCCTTAAGAAATGTTTCACCCCCTGTGCACAAGCGTTTTTAAAGAAACAATATTTTGCATCAGCTGTGACTTACAAGTAATCAAACAGCTTCTTAGCTTGTTGAACCAGGTGAATCAGAACCAAAGTGTTTGTACTTTTCAGAATTGTCTATTTTTTGCAGGACAATTGTCTCAACAGGGTTCTCTGTACATAATCTGCAGTATATTATAACTGTGAAATTAATGTTTATTCAGCATGTGATCTCAGGCTATCTTGGGTTATGTCCCATGGGAACAGGGAGAAGTGGTTCCCCCTCAATGGGGTTAGAGCCACAACAAAAAATTGCAGAAGCAGTAGGATGTTCCCAGCTGAACCTCACAGGCTAGTCTTAGGAGAAAATATGTGATGTTGTTTAGACAGTTGTTTTGTTTCAATAAATACTATCAGGATATTTTTGCATGCAGAACAAAGGGGAGAAGTATACCTGAAATTAATTTCTTCTAAACTTTATAACCATATACTTTCCTAGTTAAGTTACTTAAAAAATATACCTTTTTTGTGTGTATTTTTGTGTTGTTTAGTGGCTCATAATTGTTTAACTTTGCCCCAAATGGTACAGTAGGGCCTCTTTGTAAATTAAAAATTCCCTGAGTACAGCTTCAGTGGAGATGTATTCTTTCTAAAGGAAGGACTTTCTGATGATGAATCCTAAAACTTATTGTATTGGATCAGTGGGCTTGTTTTGTCTTTTCCTATTAGGATTTCTATTATTGAATACCAGAGTTTAGTTAGGGAGATACATAAAAGTTTTAATATAATTGTACATTGATTATAGACTATAGTACAGACCATTCTACTTCACAGTCTATCTCTGTCTGAAACCTCTCCTAACATAAAGTGACTGTGAGACTGTCTAGTTTACATTAGGCATAATCTTCTGGTGATTTTACATAAATTCTCTGTAGTTCATGCAGGGGTTTAAAGGAGTGACAGCAGTATGTGATATGTAATATGTGATTTTTTTATATTTCTTCCAGAAAGCTTTTTTAAGTACTCTGTAAATCACCCTGCTTTAGAATTTCCCAGATATCACAGATGTAAAAATATTTTGATTAGAGTATATCGTGAAATGTGGCTACCCAAATGTTTTACAAGCTGAGTATAAGTTGTAAGGCTACACTTACATAGTAAGGACATCACAAGTCATGACATAATATAATTTAAAATGTCAGCCAATAGTCTGTTACTGCTAATAATTTTATTTCAAATACAAAAATGGTTATGTCTTCTGCCCCCACTTTAAACCCCTCTGTGCCACATCTCCATGTTTTCATCAAACATGTAAATGACTTGCCCTCCCAATATTGATTTGAAGACTTTTAAAAGCCTGTTCATAATTTTCTGCTCCTCTAGGTCTAACTTCATAAAATCACTATTTTCTATTTGTCATCTGTGCTGGTTTTGTTTGGAGTAGAGTTAATTTTCTTCACAATAGCTGGTTATGGGGCTGGGTTTGGATTTGTGCTGAACAAATTATCAACAACAGGGTTGATAAGATAGAGATGTTTTTGTTACTGCTGAGCAGGGCTTACACAGAGCCAAGGCCTTTTCTTCTTTTCTTACAGCCACACTGTCAGGAAGGTTGTGAGCACATGGGAGGTTGAGAGGAGACTCAGACAGGGTAGGTGACCTAAACTGACCAAAAGGATATTCCAGACTATATGACATTATGCTCAGTATATAAAGTGGGGAGAAGTAGGGGGGTGTTTGGAGTGGTGGCATTTGTCTTCCCAAGTCACTTTTGCACACACTGGGCACTCCTGGAGGTGGCTGAACACCTGCCTGCCCATGGGAAACAGTGAATTAATTCTTTGTTTTTCTTTGTTTGTGTGCACAACTTTCGCTTTTTCTACTTAAATTTCTTTATCTCAGTGCAGAAGTTTTCTTTTATCTTTCCAATTCTCTGCATGATCCTGCTGGTGGGGAAGTGAGCAAGTGGCTGTGCGATGCTTGTTTGCCAGCTGGGATGAAACCATGATATCAGCCTATTCATAGCAAGTAAAATTGCCAAGGTTATCCACTTCAGGGACTTTCTGTCCACAGACAGGTCCATGAGGTGTCACAGCACATAATTTACAAATTAAACCATTACACTGGTATTTATATTCACTGAGGATAATGCTTTCAAAAGCTTTCTGGAGTGCCCATGAAAGGCGCAATGTACATCCAAACACTTATGTGTCAATAGTATTCTCTGAAAGAAGTCCCATTCATGCAAGAGGAAATAGGAGGGAAGGATTCACTTTAGTTGACAAATTCCCAGAAACAGCAGCCTAAAATGTTAGGAAAACTGAAAGTTGGCAAAACAGATGTGATGTTATCAACTTGTTTCATAGCCAAAGCACTGCTGATTGTCTGCAGAACAGTATAGCCACCTCATGCACACCCTGGATGAATATTATTCAGCCAAGGGTGAAAAACAAATTATCTTTTCTGTCCTTAAGACACTGTCAGATATTAGATGTGGGACCTAAATATCTGAGTCAACCACTATTCCCATGCCAAACTTCTTGAAGATACAAAACCAACACTACTGTAACAGACAGAAGAAATTTAGCTTAGCCCTCAGTGACGTCTCACACATAAAATCAAAAAGATGGCAAGCAAAAGAGAAAGAAAGGGAAGATAAGTTTGGTCTCATAATTATGAGAAAGTGACATTGGAGCTTTTTTGTTTGCTTTTAAATGTTCTATTTTTCAAGAACAGGAAATAACAACACAATAATCACAGAAATGAGAAATTTAAACAAAATATTATAATCACTGTATAAAAAATTTAAGATAATTAAAATTTTTATGTCATAAGTAAATTTATAAAAGAGTACCAATTTAAATTTTGTACCAATTTAAAATAAGGATCTAAGTGATCTGATGGAGAATGACATATCTAATTACAAATGTGGTGATGAAGTAGAAAAGGCTTTTAACTAGTTAAAGTCAGAATACGAGAAGAAAATCCATATAGATCCTTTTATACCAAGATAGATGTTTTCAGGTGACCAGTAGATGTGATTGGCCTTTAAAATAAAAATAAAATGGCTCCATACAATTCTAGAAATTAAGGAATTAAAATATTAATATCTTTATTATCACCATTCTCCAGAGATGGTAAGTTACTTAAATATAATGCAGTTGAACCAAAGGCTTTTATCACATTTTGAATCAAGCCATTATCATTTAGAATGAAGGAATGAAGAAATGAAAAATCTGCCTTCTGTCTATCACCTACAGATGGAAGTCTGAAAAAAGAGTAAAAGAGTATCTATTATAAAACAAGATTAAAAACATTGCTATTGACAAAAATACAAAACAAACCAAATGGCCAAAATCCAAACCCAAATTCTTCCAAAACATTAAAAGACACCAATCCAAAAATCACACCCCCAAACTGTCCCAAACACCTCTCAGTATCATTGTCTGTGTCTGCTTCCATTCATTTAGAAGCTCAAAGCCTAAATGCTTTGCTTTTCATGCTGAAATATTTCGTAGCTTTTCTTGAGACCCCTCCTTAACACCACTGTTAAGAGTCATAATTGAGTTGAATTAAGCTTCCTATTTTAACAGAAAAGTACATTGTTGTTCAATTGCAACTCTATTAAAAGTGAAAAAACAAAACTGCTGAATAAATTTTTTTTGCTGTGCTAAAGGCAGAGCCTTGTAAGTAAATAAAATAGTTCTTGGAACTTTAGATACTTATGTGTTATATGTGTACGCATATTTATAGATAGAAAATAATATTTCTATGTGATATACAGATATTGAGAAGATTTCAGTAGAAAATCTGTAAAAAATGGAGATATATCAAACTTCTCTTGAGAGGTTGTAGCAGGACGTGTCTACCTCCTTTCTACCACAGATGGTTGGTGCGTATGCAAGAGATAACCCAGGTGGGTCACAGGCCCAGCATGGTGTTTCTCTGGTGCCAAAAGGGCTCAGGCCCCCAGCTAAGAATCAACATCTTAGTCTAGAGAACAAATGTGGCAAGAGATAAAAGAAAATAAATATTCTTGACAAAAAGGCACAGTTCTTATGTCTGTAAAACCTCACACATTTATCACAGAGGCAGAAGCCTTCTACCCATATGCGCTGAAAGCCTGTGAGATTTTCCCCTGGAGTTTGGATGCAGATTC
>VYZQ01032834.1:7325-21163 GCA_013400655.1 Mystacornis crossleyi | reverse complement strand
AGTGAAACAAGTTAATCAAAACTATTTTTAAGATTTATTTTTTTCCCCTTCACTGTTCCCTCTCAGTTTCAGTTGATAGGTTTCCAAGCCTGCTTTCTCATGTCCTGTAAATAAAACAAAGGAATGAGAGTTGGAATATTTCTGAAGCACTTATATAAAATGCACAGGGAACAAATTCCAAAGGAGACAATCACAGATGTCCTCAGTATGGAAGACTACATTTGGCTTAAGTTCCAGAATTAATGACTGTGCAGTTAGTTATTGTTAAAATTGGATTTACTGCCAAGTTTGTTAAAAAGCACCAGTAATTAATATTGAAAATATTTTCTTCCTATATAAGCTAATGCAGTCATATCTTGGGAGTCAGCAGGCATCATGATTTGGTTGCTACAGCCCAGATTTTATTGGCATTTTTGGTTATTCTTTTCAAATAATTGTCTTAGTGTTTTCATTTGATCAGTTAAATTTTTAGTTACTGAAAAAAAGTTATTCTGATGCCAAGTAGAAGTAGCTCATGTATAACAGAAACTGATAATTTAGTGGAATGACTGTTCTGGATGACGAGCAGAGCTTGGAGAGAAAAGTTAAGGACCACGACAGTCAAAGATGCTCTTTGGAGTACAAATGAGGCTCCTTCACCACAGCATAATGAAAGAAATGGGACTTGAAGTTACTCAAAAAAACCTTTCCGATTAAGAGAGGAATTTATTACACTTGAATCAGATGCTAACAAAAGAAAAAATGTCTCCTTTTCGAACTTGGGAAGTTATAGAACCAGAGAATCATCGAATATTCTGAGTTGGAAAGGACTCACAAGGATCATCCAAGTCCAGCTTCTGGCCCTGCACAGGACAGTCCCCAAAAGGCATACCATGTGCCTGAGAGCATCGTCCAAACACTTCTCAAACTCTGTCAGGCTTGGTGTTGTGACCACTTCCCTGGAAAACTGTTCCAGTGCCCAACCACCCTCTGGGTAAAGAGCCTTTTCCTAATATCCAACCTAAACCTTCATTTCTAGGGTTGGACTCCTCGGATTCCTATCCATGGTCACCAGAGAGGAGAGATTGGTGCTGGCCCTCCTCTTCTCCTTGGTAGAGAGCTATTGACTGCTATGAGCACTGCCCTCAGTCTCCTCTTCTTCAGGCTGAGCAGACCAGAGACATCAGCCGCTCCTCAGGCAGCTTCCCCTCAAGGCCCTTGACCATATTCGTAGCCCTTCTTTGGATGCTAAAGGAGATCAATGTGAGCTGCAAGGCTGTTAACAAACACTCCTGTTGGGATATGCAGAGAAAGCCACAGCAGGCTTTGTTAGCCACAGGAGGACTCAACTCAACCTCAGGCAAGATTATAATTCCAGCAGGAACCCTTCTCCTTTCTCTGTCTGCTCTCATGAGGAAGATAAGACACTCGCTTAAAAGACACCCTTGCTACATCCTGAGCAGGAGTAGGTGGGATCATCAGCTTTAAACTGACAGATTTTCTAGCTGGGTTTCAGTGTCTTGTTGGTTTTTGTTTTGTTTTGTTTTGTTTTGTTTCATTGCTGCTTTTGTGGCAAAACCGGGTGATTTTATGACTGTCTGATGTAAGGGTAAGACTCAAGTCCCAAGTCCATCACTCAGAGACTATGTGGTCTAATAACTCCCAAGAGTCAGCCAATACTCTTTATTGAACCTCATCTTCTGATTTGAATTGTATAGATGTGTTTCTCTTCCTGCTAAAACTTTGATGAACTTCCCCTCAACAGCTGCATGGAAGAAATATTTCTTAGAAGGCTTGTTTTCAAGCTGATGCAATAGACTCCAAACTATCTTTCCAGAACCAAGGTCTTGCTAACTGCCCTATAGCTTCTTAATGTCTGCAAACAAAACATTTAAACAGGTTTCAAATTGCTTCTCTTGAAAGCTGGATATTAATTAATTTTGTTCCTATGAAAGCACCTTAAGCATCTTTGCCCACTCACTTTCTTATTTGTTTATGCACTTGTACTATAAAAATATTTCATTAAAAGAAAAATGGAAATCATGTTCAGATGCAGAATAAAGTCTCCTCAGTTACTGAGCTTGCAATGCTGCCATAAAAAGCAATGCTTTCTGATGAGACACATTTTGTAATGTTTAATGAAAGGTAAAATGAAGACTTAAAAAAAATGATAGATCATAAAAAACCCCATACTTAATGCAGCACAGGGGAGAGAGATTCATTGTTCTGGTGCATGCACATTTAGGAAGAGTTTTCTGTGGCATATCTTCTTTAACTCAATCGACTTTGCAAAACCTGTTTTAGGTACAGAGTAGCAGTGATTCCATGTTTTTTTATTCTTCATATTACCACTCAATTATCTTCCTTTTAAAATTTTTATATACATGTATACATGGTGTGTGTAATGTACATACGTATTTGTCATATTCAAGTAGACAGCTAGACTGAGCCTTCTCTGTTTTAGCATCCTCTAAATTTTTACAAATGTGGTTTATTCCTCGTATTTTGGGGTTTTTTTGATTCTTTGTTTATTTAGCTAATGGTTATGCTTTTGTTTGAGATCCTCTGAAAAGGGCATTTCACGGATCCCATGGCCAGGAGAGATAGAAGATGCTTGAAGACATTCAAAACTTGACATGGACAACCTGGTCTAGTCTAACCATCTTTGAGGAGGAGGTTGGATTAGGGCCCTCCAGAGGTCCTTTCCAAACCAAAATACCCTGTTATTCTGTGATACTTTATTTTCTGTAGGCCAGATGGGACAATGCTGGTATAAAGCTGTTAACAAAAGTAGATTACCTGTTTGATTTAGTTTTGAAGGGGAGAACTCAGCAGCCTCTGCCCCAAATGCAAAGGAAGGAAAATCAACTCTTCTGTAGAAAAGACATGAATGGATTGTCTCAATCCTTATAATTTGGAATTAATAGGAGAATGATGAGATTTAAATTGTTCAAGAGATATTAAAAATGAGTGGACTTCAGAGACAACTGATTGATGATAAAAGGAGGCAATAATAAGATTATGAATAGTGAAGTAGTTCTTTTTGTTCAGAAGGTCTTTTGGTGAAACTGCGTGAAGTGTGAGGGCAAGATTTTGGATCTAGGTTAGCAGACCTATTATCTGGCTGCAAAAGATATACATCCAATCTTGTTTTGGATGACTAGTGACAAATTTATTCATTCTCTCTTATTCCAATCACCAGAACAGAAAAACATTTCAACAAAAACATCTATTCAACTAAATGAATTGAACTGTGTAACACACTGGAAATGATGGAGTTTCTATGTTGTATATATGAACCTTTTCCTCTAGTACAGCATGTAAAAAATCCAGGTACCTTTTCTAAGTGGCTATAGGCTCCACATTAAAATTCATCTCCTAAAAATTCAGTGCATGATTAATTTAGAATATTGCAAAAACATTTCTATGAATCTATCTATTAAGTAAACCTTGTCTGGTAGTCTCAAAGGCCAGATTCTTTCCAGAAGAGAACCTCTTCAGCCCTCAGGGAGTCATCTGAGAACTCTGGATACAAAACTATAAAGGGGAGGTAAAGATTTTGAAAGGAACTAATAGGTCTAGGAAATTAATGCTACGGAATTTGAGAACTTTATAGTTTATAATTAAAAGTTATAGCTTAAACTTTATAATTAAAAGAGAATCATATTAAGAAGATTATTTCTGTAGCTATTCAAAGCTAATTCTTGCAGCTCATTGCATCTGTTGTTTTCACCAAAGATATAAAAAAATAAGATCATATCAGCAGAAGTAAGTGATAACAAAAGAAATGAGGTTCATTATCAAGGTAGAGCAGTATTGGATTAAAATACAAAAAGATTTTCTTCTCATGAAGACTAGGAAAACTGCCATAGATGCAGTTTGGAGGAAGGTTTAAAAGTTCTAAAGGTCTGTTGTAAAACCAAGTCTTCTCAGCAGAAAACAAAAGAGAGGGAAGATGCCCACCTTTAATTGGCTCACAATGACTGTGACCCATCAGAGCCGGGCTGCCAGGAGAAAACATACTGGGGTGTTTTAGACGGGATTTCTCTATATCCAGAGGGAAATTTTAGTGCCATTGCAACTGACCTGGAATACAATTTTTATCTCTCACAAGCATTATTCAAGAGGGCAATTATATTTAGAATATGGTTACTAGAATGGAAGACTAGAGATACTATGTTTAAAAAATATATATATATATATATATTAAAGCATCCTTTCTTCTGAATAGCAAAATGAAATCTAGAAGGGGATGTAATTATTGTTTATAAATATCTCCAAGCAGGTAAATTCCAGGAAGAGATAGAAGCCAAAGGACAAATGGAGTATAAATTGATCATAAATATGGTTAGGCAGAGAATTAGAAGCAGCCTTGGAGGAAGGATATTCATGCAGATCAGCTGTTCTCTTGGAGTAGTAGGTACAGATCACATAACTAATTTTAAGAGAGAGTTTGATAAATGCATGACTAGTGTGATATGACATGACTTCCTGTGATGATTGAGGGCTGGAACTGATTATTCAGGAGATCAGTTCCTAAGTGGATAGATAATTGGTGGAGAGAAGAGGGAATAACCCAAGCAGCACATAGAACTGGGACCTGGATAGAGAGAAAGCCAGGGACTGGAATTCATTTACCCATTTAGAATTTAGATATATGGTTTAAGAGAGTCTTTTATGTTTACTCTGTAGACAACACAGAGCACTTTCAAAGGGCAATTCATCCCACAAAAACAGCAGCATGTAAAATCAGTGTACTTACCCTGTGCAACCTACTCTAGGTGAACCTGCTTAGCAAGGGGGTTGGTCTGGGTCATCTCTGAGGTCTTTCTCAACCCCAGCCATTTGTGATTCTGTGATTCTTTGATTCTGTGAGTTATCTTGTGAAGAGAATTATCTTTTTCTAAGTCCTTCTTTGTTGAAAATAGCAAGAACATAAAAGGCAATCTTACAAGCCTAGATTTTCAATGGCTGTAGTTAGTTGAAATGAATCTCGCCATAGCTAAAGGAAAATATGTGAATAAATGGGGAGATATAGAGGGAGATGTGAGAAATTCCTCTGCAGAGAGGAAAATGAGGGCAGTGATTTAACCTAATTTCTGTAGTTTTATAATAACCTTGATAGTTATTCAACATATAAATTACATTTGCAAGTGATTTCCTTGGCAATAGAAGTGAATTGATAATGACAGTGTGTGCCTCAGAGAAGTCCTGTTAAATAAGTGTGTTGGAAGAGCTGGAAGGTGAAAACTAAGTTCATCTAAGTTTAGGAAAATCATTCTTTTCTAATTTTCTGTCAATGTTTCTTAAAGTTACAAAGCTGTTGCTACCAAATTTTCAATGCATTTGTTCTGAGGAGAAATGGCAGCCTATGCATATATTTTAAGAAATTAAGTTTTGAACCAACTAACTGTCCTCTACCGCATTTACTATAAACCCACATTTGTTTTTTATATTAATCTGGGCGTTGAGTTCTGCAAAATTCTGCAATTTGTCCTCTGGTGTATCCATAGAATTATGGCTTGTATTGGAAAGGACCTTAAGGATCAACTACTTCCAGCTTCTCTGGGATACTTGAAGGGGATCTACAAGAGGCATAGAAAGGGACTTTTGACAGGAGTATATCGGGGTAGAACAAGAGTTGATGGCTTTAAACTGAAAGAGAACAGGTTTAGAGTGGACATTAGGAAAAAATTTCTAGTGTGAGCATCGTGAGACACAGGAAAATGTTTCCCAGATAGTCTGAGGATGCCTTATCCCTGGAAGTGTTGAAGGCCAGGCTGGATGGGGCTTTGAGAAACCTGCTCTAGTGGAAAGTGTTGCTGCCCATGGCAGGATGGTTGGAACTGAATGGTTTTAAAGGTCCTTTCCAATCCAAACCATTCTTCGATGATTCTATGATTCTTATTGCCCTTAACATCTCTGGCCAGAATTATTTTTATACAGGCATTACTGTTTCTAACCTAATCCCTGTTGGCTTAGAGAATTTCTCTGTATTCTTTCCAGATTACCTGTATTCACTTCAACCCTCTGCAGGCTCCCTGTCTATGTTTAAGTTTGTCCAGGAGTACCTCGTTCATCCATGCAGGTGTCCTGGCATTTTTGCCCAGCTTCTTCACTGGGATGTATTGCTCTCAAGGTTGGACAAGGTGATCTTTAAATGCTCATGAGCATTCTTAGGCCCCTCTTCCCTCCAGGGCTTTATCCCATGGTACTCTACTAAGCAGATTCCTGAAGAGGCCGGTCTGCTCCCCACAGGTCCATGGCAGTGAGCTTGTGCACCCTCCACACTGCCCTTAGGATCTTGAACTCCATCATTTCATGGTCACTGCAGCCAAGGCTGCCCTGGAGCTTCACATTCCCTACCAGCCCCTCCAATGTATTCCAGGAACCTCCTGCATTACTTATGCCCTGCTGTGTTCACCCTCCGACAGATATGAGTGTTTGAAGTCTGTAGCGCTGTATTTCCCAACTCCTTTTCTTACTAAATGCCTGCCCTTCCCACATGCTCTCCCTTCCTCACCCCAAGTCCTGGCCACTCCCTTGGGTTTTCCCTTATTGGTTCTTGTACCTCAACTCTGCCCATGCACCGCCCCTGCACCCTGAAACCATTGGTCCATGTGCTCTCTCTTCCCCCCCTCATCCCCATATAAAACCTCAGGCCCAAGCGGTGGGGCTCTCTCTCTGCCTTTGGGAACCAGCACGTCACCATGTGAATGAAGATCCTCTGGGGTCCCCACGCAGAGACCCTGCTCGCCTCCTTTTTCGCCGCCGTGTTGTGGAGCCGACAGCCGGAGCAGGAGCACGGGGCAGCTCGGAAGGGCTGCGGGGAGCGGAGCAGCCGCTCTCCCCGAGGCAGCCCTGCAGCGCTCTCCGGGAAGGTTTGCGGCTTGCTGTGCCAACGCAGAAAGTACAGACTGCAACAGAAGTCCCCCATGAGGACCATGGCTTGTGAACATGAGGCTGCTGCTACATCTGCTTGATCTTTCTGGTTGGGGGTCCTGTAGCAAACCCCACTATAATGTCACCTGTTCTTGCCCTTCCTTTAATCCCAAACTGTAGGCACTCGGTTGACTCCTCATCCATCCCCAGGTGAGGTCCATGCTCTCCAGCAGGTGATTGGCATAGAGACCTCTTCATCTCCCCTGCCTGTTCCTCCTAAAGAGCCTGTATCCTTCCATCCTAACACTCCATTGTCATAGGAGCCATCCCACCACATCCCTGTGGTGCCAAAAAAATCACAGCCCTACAGGCTTGTGCACAGCTCTAACACCTCTTGTTTACTCCCTGTACCAACTCACTGGCTGGAGTGGCTGAAATTCCTTTGTGGGGCTCTTCAGGGGCCCTTCTGTTGATGTCTCCACTCTCTGGGCATCTCCTGCTGGCGCTGGCATCCAACTGGTGGGATGATTGAGGTCCTTTTCCCCTGCGCTATTAGAGGCAATTACTACAATACAGAAAGCGCACTTACAAAAGTGATTTGTAATTTCCTCCAAACCACACACACATCAAAGCTTGTGAGACCATGTGAATAAACAATTTCAAATGCACACCAAATTGGGCAAAAAGACAAGGGGCAAGATTAATAGCAAATACCAAACAAAAGGAAAATGTTTCTTATGTAAAGGAACAGTGATTCTTAGCAAAGATCATTACACTTTGCATTGTTCCTGCCATGCCATGCAGATGAAAGAATTCTATTTAATCTCTGCAGGGAGTTGTTTGTCTGAGAGTATTCTTTTCTTAGATGTGACCAAAAGCCAGTTCAAAGTTACTTTGAAAATACCTGTCACACAAGAACATACATGCACGCCCTTTGTCTTTTCTCTTCTTCTACAGGGGTCACACACTTCACCTGCATCTTCCTACCTCCCACGCTGACCTTATGCAAACCACTAAAATGGAAGAACTACTGACATCTCCAGGCTGAAACACTGATATCAGCTGTTACCCTCTCCCAAGGCAGGTGCTCACAGCAGTGCTGGTCTCTTGTGTCAGGTGGCAGAAGCCAACAAATTAAACTTCTACCACTGCCTTCTATGGTTGCTCTCACCTTGTCACAAACCCTGTGTAGTCCCAGCTGAAGTGATACTATCCCTCATGGTGGAAGTGGGCTCTTCTCACCAAGAAGGTTAAAAATCAGAAACTTCATGTTCTGACTATACAAGTGATGTCTCAACTATATGACTCTTCCTTCCAGGGAAGAAAATTTGGCGATTTTGTCATTTTAGAGATGAAGGAATTGAATAGAGTTGTATGAGGTACTGTTGCTGCATCCACTCATGCCACTATTTCCATTTCCCATGCGAACAATAATTGAGGGACAGAATCAATATAAAACTCCTCCTTACACCTCATGCTTCAACCACTTGAACTACAGCAGGCAACACACAGGGCTAAGCCAGAGTTACTTGTCCTTAAAGAAGTGGACGTCCAGCTGGCTTCCTAGCAATTGGCCATTACAATGGAATATTCACTGCATTGAATTTACTGAGCCTGGGCAAAGTTGGCTTGGTTGGGCTAGTTTGTTGGCACATTTGCATTCTGCAGCAGACAGAGGTTTGTTTTAATTACTTAGAAGTGTTGCATGCAGACAAATCATTACCAACCATTTGCTTGTAATGCAGACACACTGGGGGAAGAGCTTCTGCCAAGCTAGTATGACTGGGTCAGTATTTTACTGTGATTGATACCTTGCAACTGAAAAATCAGAGGGTTTTATTACTTTTTTGGATTGTTTTTGGCCTTCCAACTGCCCCTAGCATTCTGGCTTATATATTTGACCTGAACATCTGCAACAGAATGAGAAAATGAGAGGACTCCCTTCACACAAGCCACCCTCCCTCCAGCACTAGAGCTGCTTTGTATTTTCAATGTTTAGAGCAAAGACTAACATTAGGTAGAGTTACTATTAAAAAAAAAAAATACAGCTGGTGTTTAAAGTACTCCTAAAGCGATATCCAGTATTCATTAATACCTAGTTGGAATCACAGAATATCTTAGGTCGGAAAAGACCTTTAGGAACATCAAGTCCAGCTGCTAACCCAGCATTGCCAAACCCGCCACTAAACCATGTCCGTAAGTGCCACATTTACATGCCTTCTAAATAGCTCCAGGGATGGTCACTCAACCACCTCCCTGGGCAGCCTCTTCCAGTGCTTGACAACACTTTCAGAGATGAAATTCTTCCCAGTATCCAATCTATAGCTCCCCTGTCACAACTTGATCTCAACTCCTCTTGCCCTATCACTTGTTACTTGGGAGAAGAGGCCAACACCCACCTGGCTACAACCTCATATCNAGCGAGGAAAAGAAGCCCACGGGATTGGCAGGGTCTGTCCTCAGACTAAGCCGTACCCATCCTGGTGTCGGCGGGGGCAGGGAGCCGGGTCACCGGAGGGACAGCTCCGGGCGTGAATGCACCCCGCGACACCTACTCAGAGCTATGTAAGGAGTTCTGACTTCTTTCTCGATGGATGAGACATAAGAGTTGGCTGACAGAAACAGGAGGACTGGATGGAAGGGAAAAGGAAAAGCTTTTGGCTGTCACAAGCTGCAATAATACGCCCCAGCTGTGTGCTCAGTTTTCAGTCTGTTTGTAGCAGAAAGCAACACCAGCTCCAGTTTACTGCATAGACGATCTCTGATGTGATAGCCGTGAATTTCAGAGCCTTGTACAGTTTTTTCTCACAGCCTGCATTTTTGTAGGATTTGTGCCACTTTGGAGAGTGGTTGAGGCCAGACTTGGTGCTGAGGCCGAGGAGATGGAGTAATTTGGGCTGGACCACCACATTATTTTCAGGGAGATGGAAATGGTCAAACAGCACTGCATAGTGGATTATTGCAAGTCCTTGGAACTGTGGTAGCTGACTGTGTGCATCCTCTTAATCCATTGCATTTTGTCTTTGCTGGAATCCAGGTTTGGTTAAATCACTGCAGGGTAAGAGCATGAACAGACTGTTGCTGCAGGCAAGAAATGCGTTGTACCATATCACTGTCAGAGGAGCTGCTCTGTTCTGGAGCAGCAGCAGGATGATCCACAGCACCCAGAGTAACTCAGGAGGTTGTGTTTGGGCAAATGAATTTTATTCTCAAAGTTACTGAGTCACGGGAAAATTCCTTGGCTTGCTTGAAGCACCCCACAGCATGTAAGACATCACGGTTGATGGGAAACTTTTGATTGCCTAGTGGTGGTAAGAGAGCAGCCAGGACATGGGTGGGCAAGAGATTATGGAGATGTCCTTTGTGTTATGATGTTTAATGTGATGTACAACGTGTTTCAAAATGTAAACCCTCAAATGAAACCCTGATGTGTCTGGTTATTTCAGATCTTAAATCTTTAGAAGACTCATCTTTGCCCTCTCACCATGTTTTAGCACTTCAAGCTTACTTTTCCTCATTGTCCCAGCGACTTTCAATGATGTGACAGGTATGAAAACTCCCAATTAATTTTATATAAGTCCTTACACTAATTCCAATAAAAATGTAAATCACCATTAGCAATTTTTTGCATGGTTATATATGAAAAAGGAGCAGAATGGCACTTCTGTTTTAATAGCCTAGAATGAAAATAAGGGCACACTATGCTGATCAGAGGTTTAAAATAAATGTACCTGCTCTAAAATCTGGGCAGCAGTTCACTGTACAAGTATGATATTTAATCACAGCAGGGTGGTCAGGCTTCTGGGGATGTTATAGCTGTGTTAAGACTAAAAATAGAGATGAGTTAGTACCAAAGTACCAACCTGCTTTTTCAGTGATGTGTACTCAAATGTTAAGCACCTTAACCTAGTGCCTTAGAGACAGGTGGCTTGAATATTTATTATATGCAAAGTGGTAATAACATTTCATGTAGTGAATGCCTCTGCTAGAGCATTAGCTGGTGGTAGAGCTCTTGTTCACCTGGGGAAACAAACTCTTTAGATCAGTTTGAGCTGGGTTTTTTACTCATGCAATCTGCCTGTCCTTGGGTGGCCTCCAAGCTATGTTCAGAGCTTGAGGGGAGTTTGAACACTGAGCCAAGGTCAGGAGAATGGATGGGAAGCTTGGAAGAGGGAGGGCTGAGGCTGGCTGAGGTAATTCCCAAACTTGCTTTCCATCAAGAAGGAACAGGGTAGCCACAATGTGCTCCTGCACAGGGAAAACCATGCCTTTAGGCTCTCTGATCTGCCTCCTGCAGCCATTTCCTCTGTGTGCAGCTTTGGCAAGACCACAGGCTTGCAGGAGGTGCAGGAAAGATATCCTTAAGGGCTGGAGCTGATTGCAATAAAAATCCTCCTCTAGGGAAGATGGAAGTACATTTGCCCACTCTCAGGCAATCCTTAAACCTCTGTGTGCTCTTCTCCCCACCGTGGTAGCAGAACGTTTGGGCTGCCTGACTGTAATTAGCACTTTGCTGCCAATACAAAGTGAGGAGCAGCACTTTGTTGATGGCTCATGAAATTATGTGGGATAGAGCAGAGCCATGTAGGTGGTTCTGACTGGAGCTGCCAGGACCAACTAGCAAAATGACTCTTTCTGCAGGAAATGAGGAAAGGGGGGTTTATTCTATGTTAAAAAGCAAATTACAAAACCTAAATTGCTCTTTTTTGGAGCCTTCATCTGGTATGTTCTGGTGAAAACAGAATTATTTGTGTTCTGTCTGGCAAGGAATAATTTCATCTTACCACTCTACTTTTTATGAGAGCTGGAGATAGGACCTGATTTGGGAGTATCTTGAGGAAACCTCCAGGCCTTGGACATGCAGTTTGAGTCTCCATGTTTATGCAATGGGAAGCCCAAGGATGGTGCTTTAGTGGGAGTTTCTTACATCTTTCCAGATGCACTACTGGAGCTTCAGAAGGACTACTAAGACTAACTACTTGTGGGACCTGAGTCCAACACATTTACTGGGGAAAGAAAGTGCTGAATTCACTTCTGCTGTGATCATCGCCCTTTGTGTTTGCTTTGGCAGACCTTTCAGGGAATAAGTACATCACCACGTTGTTACCAGATGACATTTCTCTCCTAAGTTTCTTTTAACTCAACATTGACACTTAAGAGGCCCTTTAGAACCTGCAAAGAACCACAAACGTATTTAACTTGGGCCTGATTGTCAGGATCTGGGTTTCTTTGTTGCTTACTACCTAAACTTTTTTAATTTCTATGATATGTCTTGTTGAAGAAAGGGAGGTTTTGTGTCTTCCATTGCATTTCAAAGTGAAGGTTCATGATCTCCAGTTGCATCTTTTTTGTGCCTGTTGCTTTGTCCCATTTCTTGATGAGGACCACCCTATGATGAGGACCACCCTGCAGACTGGTTCTCTTTTGGTGTTGGGCTTGCTCCATTCTGTCCAGAATTTCCTACAGATCCTAATAAATCCCTACCCTTCTTCTCACAGCTTCTTTCAGCTTGGCATTGGGACTTTGCTTTTAGTCATGTGTGTGGCTGGCCGTGGGAATGGTTCAGAGGATGTTCCTGTGGAGTCCTGCTCTATAATTCTTACTGGCTACTTAGAGTTTGCTTTCAAAACCACACTTTCTCCCCTCCCATAAATTGTGAGCCTTCACAGACTAGACTAGACTAGACTAGACTGTTTCACTAATAAGTGAGGGACCCCAATGATCATCTAGTCCATCTGCAAATATTATCCCTGACCCAGTCTGCCTGCTAAAGTAGTGAAATATACAGGAATGCATGCAGGAAAATGAAACTCCTATTGGATTTCCACCTTTAGTCTGGTTCAGTGTGAAGTTTACTGTGATGGTTTTTCAGTTTATTTGTTCCCCCCACCTCACCCCTCTTACCTCTGTGGATTGGGGCAGAGGGGAAGGGAGAGGAGTATTTTTCATGAATAACGAATGGTTCTGAAAATTCATCCCGGTTGGGAATGATACACCAACAGCATGCAATGTCCCAAAAGCATTACTGGAGAGACATGAGTGCTGTAGCTGACTCTGAATTCCCCTTACAAGGTGTTTAATCCTCTCTGTTGACCTGAACTGACTTGATTACTGCCTAACTTAGATGGTTGAAAATATTCTGCTCTTGTTAAGTATTACAATGGATGCCCAAAGTAATCATTTTATACATGGCCGTTTCTTCCACAGCAATAAGTGGGTATTTTAGAATTCATGTGTCTAATGGATGTTATTAGGATACCATGAGGTGCTTTGCCGCCTGTCTTAGAGGAGCTGTATAATAGCTGAGATTGATGTGTGTTGACAAAAGAGATCATACCCTGAATTATTATTCATATTACAGTGAGATGTAGAGTGCTCAGCTCCCTTGTGTTAAATCATGCATGAAGTTAAAACAAGAGAAGATTGCTGCTTTTTGCAGTCTTGGAATAAAACAAGCAAAGGATACAACAAAGGAGGAATGTTACCTGGTGATCATGAGATAACCACGGCCACTGTGATTACTGGACTGTTGAAAGAATGTCCTAATTTTTCACATCAGAAACTATTTGCAGAAATAATGCAGCAGAATTTTTAACATAACAAATTAAAATGGAGTTCTTCTGTACTCACAGGGAACAGTTCACAAAAGTGAAGTATCTAAATTTTTAAAATAAATTATTCACTTGGAAATAATTGGCAGCCTGATTTTTTCTGATGTCCTTCACAGCACTGAGCTATGAACTCAAAGTTCATAGCTCAAAGACAGTCAGTAGCAAATTTAGACTTAACTGAAGAACAGCATTCTCCACTTAAATAGGGTGTATCTTCCAATATGACCTCACTCACAGCAATGTGATGGCACTGCAACTTCATTACTTTTCAAATTAAAAATTTTCATGAGCAGATGAATCATAAAGACTAGTTTCCTCTGGATTAGTAAGGGGAAGTGGATTCCTTAATTTTTTTACTAAGAATGA
>VYZQ01032833.1:143662-153798 GCA_013400655.1 Mystacornis crossleyi | reverse complement strand
AAAATGCCAACTAAACCACTACAATAATGCCCACACCTTTCCTTATACGGAATTTAGCCATTCGTATTCTGCTCAGACCCCTGTTTCCCATTCAATTCTTTGTTTCCAAGATCGTCCATTTTCATTTATCACCTCACCCAGTCCTCTCCAAAATCATATTCTGGTAGTTCACTTGCCTGGAAAAAATTCCTTGCTGCTTCTCTAGACCCAGATCTACTTCTGCTATGGCTTGGTATTGGCAGAGGTGCTGCTGGGGTTTAGTCATTTGTGGACAAACTGCAAAGCAGGCAGTGTTGACTGAGTGATGAATATCAATGTAAAGTGAATTGACACAGACAGGCTTTTATTGCCAAGAATAGTAGGAAACTGTTTTATTCCCTCATTTGCTGACAGCTCTGGCAGGTTAAAGAGCCAAGTGGCATATCAGAACGTTGTTGGTAAATGGAGAGGTTGTTGAATACTTCTAGATTCAGCTAAAAAAAAAAAGAGAAGGAAAAATGTAGGATAGATTGGTGTCACTTTTACTGGAGAGGGATTTTGTCAGTAATATATTGTTATGAAAGGTTACAAGTTGTTTTCTATATGCTTTTACATTACTAAAGTTCCTTCAGTGTGCAAGTGAGTGTTTTATTATGAGAAATAAATGAAAAGTAACCATCACACCATGGGAAAATGTACAATAAACAAAAAGCTCATATTATGAATTAGGTATCATTTCTTTAAGGAAGAATATGTATATAGAAATAAATAGTACTCAGAAAGAAAAGTATAGAAATGACAATCTCCTTCCACTTAACTCTTCACAGGAGGACAAGTTTTATTTTAAGAGTACTATCGGCCTATAAAAAAACATGCAAAAAACACGGCAACGTTGCACAGTGTCTTTTTAAGATGTGAAAAAATACCGTATAAATCTGCATAGAATAACATTTACCATCTTCTTCTGAATTACACTTTTGGAGGACTACCCTTACATTTCCAGGTTTGTCACTGATTTTTAGTGGACCTGAGAAACCTTTCCCTAAATTTGCTATATGTGTGTTTTTTCAGTCATCCCTGCTGAGTTTGTAGGATGAAAGTTCCTGAAAGATTTCCAACCAGCTCTACTCTAAACTTGATTACTTAATTTTTTGTAAATATGTAAGAATTATTTAAATACAATAATCAAATAGAAACGAGTAACAACAAGTTCAGGCTTTGTGCAGCCACCTGCATATATCTACATAGGGTAAGCTGCAAGTTTAGGGCTTGTGAAATGTACCTCACTTTCTCTTTCTGAAGAAGTAGCCCAGAAGACAGGACGAAGGAGCAAGGTGACACAGCGAACGTGAGCCCTGTTTTAAAATTTCTCAAAACAAGCATATTGAATCAGGAGAGAGCACAATTCAAAAGAATTACCTTCTTCCCTTGGTGCTAAATTTAGGGATGTTGCTTGGCAGGCAGGCTTAATTTTACTCTGGAAATTATGGAAGCCCATATTTTACTGGGTATTTCCCTGTGCTTTGCAGGTGGGTGCCAGAGTCAGTGCATGCCTGTGAGAGACTGGGCTCATGCTTTTCAATAACTGAGCCACTGGTATCAAGGAGCTACACAGTCATTCATCCACCCGGGTTCTTTCAAGCTACCACTTTTCAGAACCTGCACAACAATATTGAAAATTAAACCCAGTTAATAGAAAAAAATGTTAAGTCAGTGGCCATAAAATTTAATGGGTTTATAGCAGTCTTAACACAGTAGGACTGAATTATCATGCTAATTTAATTTCCATTTCTAAATGAACCAGAAGGTGCAATAAAGGTCAATTAACCACTATCTTCCTGGTCTTCTTTGTCTTCTTTTATACTTCTAGTGTCTCTTTTAAATCACTGTCACCTCCAAAGCACTCAAACCTTTCCTAGAAGTTCATGTGTTTCTCCTAGAGACTCCATATAAATGGAATACAGCTAACAACACATCAGGTACTCAAATACATGGATTGCTTTACCATGTTCTATCTATATCTGTAGATACCTCTGTGTCAGAGCTAAATAGACATTGCAGAGAGGTTTATTTGCTGGTATTCATTGCTATGTCATTATTTCTGGACAAGTTTTGGCCTTTGGCAGATTATCATTAGCTCCGATCTGTGTCCTTACAAGCAAGTGGGGTGTGTGCGTCCTTCCCTTCCTGTTTCCTCTTCTCACAAAGTGCTCCCATCACTGCTGGTGAAGCAGCTTCAAAGCCTTCCCTAAAATTAGCATATACCATGATGACTGCCCAAAATTCACAGCAGCTAGCCTAAGAGACTGTTTAGCACATTGCCTAGGCACATCCCTTTATCACTGCTTCCCCCTGCAGTCGGTGATTTTATCCGACCTTACATCTGGAGTGCAAGGTCTCCAGCTGCACCATGACAAGCTCATCTTGGTCATTATCCACAGAAATAGAGGCTGGGCACTTTAACAGGACTATAGTAATTAATGCTCTGGGTTGCTTCAGAGGCACCTGTGATTTCCATTGAGATGAGCATAAACCACGTGGTTTATGGTATTTGGGATCATGTCCTTTGCTAAATGTATTGGTATGTTGTTTGTGTGTGCTCAGGAGGGGCTGTGGTGCCTGGGTACAGATGTCAGGGAACTGCAGGACAGCTGAAGCACGAACAGTAAGGTCTCTGCAGTGTTGAAGCTGATGGGAATTCTGCTTGTTTATTTGAATAGGGCCAAGGTTGTACTGGAGATGTTTAACTTCCCAAAGCCATGCAGAGTCTTAGTGATCCAGCTGGGGATGTAGTCAGATGTCTTGGACTGCACCTTAGCTATGACCTAGCAAATCTCCCCTCCCTTCTGAGGAGTCAAGGCTGCCCATGTCTTAAGGCTTCCTCTGGAATATGTTCTTGGTTATTTTCTCTCTTCAAAAGACTGTTTATTGACAAAATTATTTCCCTATTTCTCCCTCTGTGACGAAATGGGATCCAGTGAATCATGTTTAGAGCAACACATGTATCAGAGTGATTTTCTTTTTTATTTATTTGTAAAGCTTTTGTTAAGGAGTTGGCAAGCTTTCCCACCTCATATTTAAACAGCTTTGAAATAGTGATCTAAAGAGATGTTAAAAAAAAGATAAATCTTTATTTTTGCATATTCTGCGGGCTATAATTACACAAGGCCTGAAATGTTGCCATATAAAACAGTGCTCTTTGTATGGTCATATGTGCAGCATGAGCTGTACAGAACTGTACATAGCTGGAGGCAATTTTGATTTCTATATCCAAGCAGTACTATTCTTGAGGGCCACAATTCAATTTAGACCCCCCAACACACACACAGGCAAACCCCCATTATGCACTGCTGCTGAGTGTCTGATGTGGGACCTGGAGAAAGAAAAGGAGAGGTACCTCCTGCCCAATCAACTGCAGATGCAAGACCCTATTCCCTCTGGCATGTGGGCACAGATCAGCTGCATCTTCTATGTATCTAATAAATATGACCCAGGTCTTGCTAAACAATGTGTGTTCTGCTGGGCTTTTAAAGGACATGGCAGGTGAGTAAGGTTATGTGTTACTTGGGTGTTGTTTGAAAATTCAGTATGGTTTCCTGAAAGTTCAAACTTTTTCCTACTTTGGGAAATGAAATAAGTCGTGCCCAGTGGGTTTCTTACAGCAAAATGCAGGCTGCTGTTATGGCAGAGTAAAAGAAGAGCAAAAATAAAGATGAAGAAGTAAAGTTTAAAGAGATTTCTGCAATTGTTGATTTCAAATGCAGAAGCCCCTTAGGCAAGTGTCAGGCGAAGCTGGTAGGAGAGAAAGCAAGAATAGTCTGTAGAAATAACTCCACAATGTCATTGAAAAATAGAAGGAATGAGTCAATTATAGCGAGCTTTTAAAGCCATTCATTAGAGAACAACAGTTCTTTGCCAAATGCTATAGGAAGAGGGAAAAGATCAGTGGAGGTTTATTCCTGTTAAACCATACTTTGTATTCTAAAAGACAGTAATGCTGTCTGTTGGTGTGTATGAATTCTTCAAGATGTATTTATAAATTGTTATTCTGCTGAAACAATTACAACCTGTATTGATGGTTTTCTAGGTAGGCTCATACTGGTGATTTTTTTTGCTTTTAACTTCCAGTGTGTCAGATCCAGACACACTGATCTTGCTATTTGTTTGTGTGCAGGATTGTGCTGGGCATGCCTTTGTTGCTATCACAGGTTCAATTTGTAAAGTCTTTTCAGACATCTGGAAATGAGAGCTTATGATCTGACACAAGAAATCCTGTGCCACCCTAGCCACGAGCAGCCAGGTAGCCAAAGGGAATAATCCAGGGGCTGAACTCTGCACAGTGTGCTTAGCTTGATGGACAATTCTGAATAATAATCCTGTGAATATCAAACCTCTCCTGCAATTTCCTGAGCAGAAGAAAGACATTGGAGAAGTTATTTGGTCCATAGTTCCAAGTTTTCCTTCAGAAGAAACGACTGTGGAATTGGATGAACTGAACATATCAATATGTTGGGGAAACAGGAAAAATGCACATTAAAAAAATGTGTAGTGAGGAAATCTTGGGTTGAAACTGGTGGGCATAATTTACCACCCTTGATATCTATGCGTACCTCTTAATTCTAGGCAAGAATCAGGGGAGTTAATATTTGGAATTTGGGGATTTTAGCCAGCACTATGTACCTCAAGATCTTCAAAGTGATTTTGGATGTGCCAGATTTGAGATATTTAATGTTTTATCCACCTTAAAAGCTGCCTGTTCTCATGAAGTGCACAGAGCATGCACTGACCGCCTAGTCCCTTTCCCCAGCAAAGGTCATACCTGTTGGATTGTTATGTGAGGCAAATTATTGATGGGATATTTTCTGCACTTAAAAATAATCATCCTTTAGGTTTCGTTCCCCCTTTTTATATTAATATTTTTTAGATAATTTGTATGACTGGAATGACTTCCTATAACTGATGTAATTTGTATTACAGACATAGAGTATGAAATATGTATTACATACATAGAGTATGAAAATTAATATCTATTTTTCCTGTTCTTCAGACTGAAATGGCTATTGGATTAAGATGGTCGTGGCTTGAGCTGCTTTTTGGGGGATTGTTATTGTGTTACAGCCAATTAAAAGAGAAAATTAGATATTGAATCATAGAATAATTGGATCAGTTAGGTTGGAAAAGACTATTAAGATCATCGAGTCCAACTGTTACATTGCATGAAATGCTGTGAAAAAATCATTTTCTTTGACCAGCTTGGCCGCTGGAAGGAAACTGCCAGTAACATTATTTCTCTAAGAGGAATGTAACCTATGTGTGCGTATGTATTTGTTTCCTGCTGCATCTGCCAGGAAAGCTGGAGAAAGATGTTACTCATTACCTACTTCGAAACATCTGTCCATTTTCAGAGCATAGCTTTTACAAGGCATGATATTAAATATTACATTTACACATCCTGAAAAGATTTAGAAAGGGAACAAAACTGTTACAAACAGTGAAGGGAATGTGGTTAGACTCAGCAGACAGAGATGAATGAACATGTTTTTGCAGAAGAACACCCTGCAAAGCTGCTGCTGGAGAGCAGGGGAGCTGCTTGTCTGGATTGGAGACAACCCCATCCAGGGTCTTCTGTCTCTCTCCCTTATGACCTCCTCCTCTTTATCTCAGATAGCCAGAGTACTGCCTATATGGCACGGCTCTCCTGGTCAGCAAAGGTACAAAAGAAGCCCAAGAGCTCCCATCCACCTCTCTTTTCCCCTAGTGGCGTACTTAGAGCCTGATGGGCTCCTGTTTGGAGCGCTGGAACCGAGCTTGGTTGGTAGAAACTTCAAGAAAAGGATTATGATAAAATCTGAAGTTCATTACAAAATTCATCAATTACCTCAATTCTTATTGTTCCATTAAAAGTTGAGTACTCTTCTATTTTCTGCTCCTTTAGTCATGAAAGTGGAACTAAATGTCCATTTTACAAGTCAATGTTGCAAGGCACTGAGGAGCAAGAAGTCTTACTACTGACTGAAAAACAGATGGTATAATATTATAATACACTTTTGCACAGGGATGTGAACCAGTTCAATGCATCTCTCCCTTGCCTCGCTTCCTGTGTCTCTCCCTCACATCCCCTTCACAGACACAGAGAGGAGGCACACAGAAGACATCTCTGGGGCTAATGGCCCTTCTTCTATTTGTATTTCTCAATTGGGGATTGACTGATTACATTTTTATAGTCACTTGTCCTTTTCAACTCATAGAGGGATTTCTTTTTCCTCCTCTTTTTTTTTCTTTTTTTTTTTCTATTTTTTTAAATTAAGGCTAACTGTCCTTCCATTGAAAGCTTTCTCCTTTCAAGAAATATTTAACAGGATTGCACACATTGTCTCTCTGTTGGTTGTGCTGCTTTTAGTGTTGCACAACAACATTTGTCTGAAGGAGATATTTATTAAATGCAGATACACATTACTCAAGCACCATGCTTGTACTATAATTTTGACCATAGCATCTTGAAATCCACTAGGGCATGATTTGGTAGAAAAATTATGACTTCTTTATGAACTCTGGAAGTCCATGTGTTACTCAATGCATAGCTTGATTCTCCAGAGATTTCACATGAGTTCATACAATGCCAGAATCAGATGTCTTTTTTTAAGGTTTAAATTAGGCTCTAAACCAGTGAGATCCTTCAAAATTATCTACACTAAAAGTATTTGTAAGTCTGCAAGTCTGTATCTAAGCAGCTTCTACTACAGTAAGTTATAGGAAACAGTTTCCAGGATTTTGTTTTTTCAATGCATCCAAATATAATGTGGGAGAATGAAATAAATGTCAGTAGTCTTTGCAATTTGTAAGTTAACAATGTATTATTATTGCAATAATGTTTAATGTGCTTATTTAATTACAAATGCAAATATTCTTAAAATCAGTATTAGACAAATTTTGAGTGGAATTAGTCCTAAATCTCTAATGTGTTATAGTGAAATATAATCTATTTAATTTAGCTGAAGTTTTTAATTAACAAAATTATGGAAAATCAACTTCCTTGAATAGATGGTCAGAAAAGGCAGGAGGGTGGTGTTGTATGTAATAGAGGGGCTGGAATGTATGGAGCTCACAGTTGGCAATGGAACACTTGAGAGCCTCTGGCTAAGGATTAAGGGACAAACAAACAATGCAGATGTCGTCACTGGAGTCTGCTATAGACCTCCCAGGCAGGATGATGATGCTGATGAATTATTCTTCAAGGAACTAAAGGACACTTCCAAGTCAACTGCCCTTGTCCTTTATGGGGGACTTCAGCTGGCTGGAAATTAACTGGGAGCATCACACAGCTGTAAGAAACAGGTCCAAGAGATTCCTAACACATCTGGATGACAACTTCATGGTACAGGTCGTAAGGGAGCTGACTCAGAAAGGTGCCCTCCTTGATCTGCTCCTTGTCAGCAGAGTGTATCTTGTGAATGATGTGGTGACTGGCACCGTCTTGGCCACAACAACCACAAAGTGGTCAAATTTAAAATCTTTGTTGACAGGAAGAAAAATGCAGCAAAGCCTCAACTCTGGACATGAGGAGAGCAGACATCAGGCTGCTCAGGGAACTGGTGAGAAAAGTCCCCTGGGAAAATGCTTTTGAATGTTCCGGGCTCATTGTGCTGGTCTCTTTTTAAGCACCACCTCCTAAAGGCACAAAAATGGGCAATTCCAACATGTCGGAAGTCAAGCAAATAAGGCTGAAGGCTGGCTTGGCTGAACAGGAATCTTTATTGGGTCTAAGGCAAAAAAGGAGGGTATATGCTGAAGGTCAGGTGACCTGGGAAGAATACAGAGATGCAGCCTGCCACTGTAGGGAGAAAATTCATGCAGCCAAAGATCAATTGGAGTTGAAGCTGGCCAGAAATGTGGGGGACAGTAATAAGTTATTTAAAATATAATAATGGCAAAAGGCAGCATAGAAATAATGTCAGCCTGTTACAGAATGAGGATGGGCACTTCACCAGCAGGGACCTGGACAAAGCAAAGGTGTTTAATGCATTCTTTGCCTCTGTCTTCAACACAGATGATGGACTAAGATGGTCCCAGTGTCCTGAGCTGGAGGACCACGGCTGTGAGAATAATAAACTCTCAGTTGACCCTGAACTTGTGTGGGATTTGCTGCTCCAGCTGGATCCCTGTAAGTTTATGCGTCCTAGTAGGATTAATCCAAGAATACTCAAAGAGCTGACAGACATCATCACAAGGCCTCTCTCAGTGATTTTTGAATGGTTTTGGCAGTCTGGAGAGGTCCCAGCTGACTGGAAGCTGCCTAATGTCCCAGTTTTCAGGAAGGGCAAGAAGAATGACCCTGTAACTGGCTCCTGCATTGAGCACAAAGGGTTATAATAAATGGGGTGACATCAGCTGGGTGACTGGTCACTAGTGGAGCTTCACAGGTCCAATTCTCTTCAACATCTTCATAAGTGACTTGGATGCAGGACTTGAAGGCATATTAAGTAATATGATACTAAATTGGGAGGGGCTGTTGACTCCCTTGAAAGCAGAGAGGCCCTGGAGAAAGACTTAGGCAAGTTAGAGGGCTGGGGAATTACCAACGGTATGAAGTTTAACAAAGACAAATGCCAGATTCTGCACCTGGGATGGGGCAACCCTGGATGTACAGACAGACTGGGAATGAGAGGCTGGAGAGCAGCGCTGCAGAAAGGGACCTGGGGGTCCTGGTCAGTGGAAGGTTGAATCTGAGTCAGCAGTGCCCTGGCAGCCAAGAGGGCCACCCGTGTCCCGGGATGCATCAGGCACAGCATTGCCAGCTGGGCAAGGGAGGGGATTGTCCTGCTCTGCTCTGCACTGGGGCCGCCTCACCTTGAATGTTGTGTGCAGTTTTGGGCACAACAATATAAAAAAGACATTAAGCTATTACAGAATGTCCAAAGGAAGGCCATGAGGGTGCTGAAGGGTCTGGAGGGGGAGCTCCCCACTAGTTCCTCATCTGCCTGTGAAGTCTGTAGCAGTCTGGATTTTTGGTACACAACCTGGGTTTTTTAAGTTTGGACTTTTTCTGAGAGAATTTGTGGTTCACCACTTACAATTTTCTTCAGACATTTAATGAAGATGTACTAGATGTGTTTTTTACTAGTGTGGTTCCCATTTTAGATGAATTCGGGTATGTGATAACATTCTAGATGGCTACATTGCTTCCTTTTCCAGTTTCCATGCTGTGTTTACTACAGCAGTTTCCTATCCACCATGGTATCTGTGTATTATTTAGACACTGAAATTTAATATGAGGCCAAAAACATACCAAGCAGCCTGATCCTTATCCTTTTCACCTGTCAACAAATAGAGTGTTTATTGTAGTAACATTGAAACGTTGAAACAACATTTTTTGCAGTAAGAAAGGTACAACTGGGAAAGTCGTATTTAAGAGATTTCACTGCAGCCCAAAGCTGAGCAGATGTAGACCTTGTGAGGTCTCAGCTGAACCCTGTTCTAAAGATAAGGCCATTATATACAGCTACCCTGATTTCATATCCCGTGAATTTATGCCTATGAGTCAGTACTAGAAACATCTCAGCATATTCCAGCAACCATACTGACACAAGGAAACACCTGGGTATTATATTAGGTGATCTAGAAATAGCAAATCTGGACAGATGTGGTAAAAGTGGCTGAGGGAAAGTAGTTTCTAAGATGCTTATTTATATGGTGTTCAGTAACAGTATCCAAAGACATTTTCACCCTAAAGATTCTGAGGATGCCTTACAGATGACATACTCTCTTATAAATCCTTGTGTCCTGTTTTTGGGTTGCGTCATCTCTGGAATAAGGCTTGGGATCTTCTTCCTTCCTTACACCTTACACTCTCTTTCCACTGAGTTGTTTTTTTTTTTTTTTAATAGAACAGGGACTGTGCTGATGGCCTTGTCTGATTTCCAAAAGCCTTTGAGACACGTGTAAGTAGTGATGGCCCTTTTTATTCAGAACCTGATCTCTCCTGAGCAGCTAGTTAACAGATGAACAAACATGTCTAAAGGACCAGTTCTTCTGACTTTATTGATTTTCAGTATCAGATCAGTGAAAGGGGTGGAGACTGGTCTCCTGAATCCAGTTACATAGGAGTTTCAACCACTGCCTGCACAGAACTATGCTGCATCTTATTAAAGAGACAGAGT
>VYZQ01032833.1:120803-138309 GCA_013400655.1 Mystacornis crossleyi | reverse complement strand
AATAGATGCTTATTGTTGGCTGGGCACACTGGCCCTGCTCAGACAAGCTCATAACACCTGAGAGACTCAATTTCATTGATAGCGCTATTGAACTTTCTGACTTTCAAGCTTTAGAGATCTGATTTATATATGGCAAATGTAATATTAAAAAAAAAAAAAATCAACACTCACACTCAGTAATCCTCTGCACTTCTTTCTTTCTTTACAAAATCTCAGAATTCATTATTGAAGTTAATGAATTATAGCTCACAGCATCATTTTGGGAAATATTATTCATCATATCTTAAGCTTGAAGAAACAGGTGGGGAAGGAATTTAAGACAGGCCCGTAGAAGGATGATCCTTCTCCAGACTTTCAGCATTGCCCTTCTTTCAATCTTAAATGGGTTTTTATCTACTTCTACCCACTAAAGTGAGAATAGAAAGAAGGTTTATTTTGTTATCACTATATCACACCACATCATAATAAGCAAAGGGACCCAGCCAACATTAAGCATCTATTGACATCTAATTGTTTATTTGTGGTAATGCTCCTCATTGGCAGAACAGGGATTGACTTGGTGCTGTCAGGGGCAGCAGCCCTTTTAAAGTTCTACAGGTTTTGAAGTGCAACTAGGCTAAGTATGACTAAATTTAGTAGATTTGACTCTTTGTGGAGGGGTCTGTGATAGCAGTGCAGGGGAAGGATTTTCTAATGGTGTGGGCCCTCAGCAAAGCAGCTGGTGCATCATCAAACCCGAGCATGTCCAGGGGTCTCCAATTGCTATGGCTTTCCCCTCAGCTAGACTTCCATCTTGGGTTAAAAGCCGAATTTGCATCACTTTTGAAAATTCTTCAGTGGACTTTAAACTTGATTGGGTCTTGTCTGATTGCAGTCACCTCTCTGCAGTTCCCCAATAATTCACAAAGTCAATTAGCTGTGGCCTTCAGTCATTCTTCCCATCTGTGGGCCAAGGGAGGTACCTGAAGTCCATTTTGAGCTCTGAGATGACACCTGAGTCCTGCAGCCAGCTTACAGACATGCTCCAAGGGCAAACATGCCACAATGCCCTTCCATTCACTTCATAGTCCCTTTATTCCTCGAAAACAACTGATCTGTGTGTAGGAAAACCATTTACTCAAAAATAAAGAGTAAAATGTTTTTCCTCTTCGATAATGTTCCCTGTTCTTTCAGTAGGTATTATGTTCTGTAATGTGCTGTGTGTGCACCCATTTTGTCATCGCTTTGGGTCATCCTTGCTCACAATTGGTTATTTACTCAGGGGCTTTTGAAATTATTGAGTTGACACATCTGTCAGACAGCAAAAGCAGAAATGCTAAAAGGTCACTTGGAGAGAAACCAGCTGCTTCAGACAAACCTTTCTGCCTTCAAATAGCACAATCATTATAGTCTAACAGATGGGGCCTCTGCTTTCATTTCTGCTTTTCTCCTTCAGGTATTTAGATATACTACCTCATTGCCAGGTCAACACAGGCCTTCTAGTAATTACCTACACAATAGGCAGCTCTCCGCTTAAGAGAAAACAGCTCCATTTTCTGTCTGCAAATGGGGAACCTGTTTCCTCACAGATATGAGTTACAGAAGGATGGCCACAAACTTTCCTATTAAGAAAATAATTTGAACACCAGTCATTACACTATGAAGCATGCATTTAGTACTGATCTAACACTTTGTGGAGCCTGGGGGCTTTTGGTAAAGATGGTGATAAGTAGAAGTGAGTGAATAATCCTTAACAAATAATTTAGTCAACAGATTTGGACTCCTTTCCTGTTTGGTGAACATTAACCAAGCAATTGTGATTTCCTCTGATTTATTCAATATCCGTGTTTTTGAAAAAGCATCCATTCAGATGATTTACATTGCAGCTGGTGAGTGATGACGATTCCCAGTCGTGCTGTTGGGCTGCTGTGAGTTGCAAATCATGTGATACTGTTTCTGTGCTGTGACTGGGCACAGCAGAGGGATTGCTTCTGACATAATCGCTCTCCTGTTTTAAACTTCTCTTTCACGGGAAAATCTGTCAGAAGCTTGATTGCTCATCAAGCACGGAAAAGGAACAATGGGAAGCTGCAGAAGTATTCAGGTGAATAGAAAAGAAAGGCTACTACCAAGTTTCTCTAATAAAAGATCTTTTCAGAAACATCATGTGCCTTTGCACAAATTCTTGGGCAAGAAAAAGGCTGATTTTCAACAGGAAAAAAATACAAGAAAATCAAAAGCGTTAAAATGGCAGTAATTTTTTTCAAAGAATCCAATTAGACTTCAAATCAAATCAGTGTCCAAGATGAAAGTTATGTGTTTTGACAGAGAACACACATTTGAACTGTGTGAAAATTCTTGATTCTCAATAGACATAGTGGAACATTTTGTTTAATAAAATTCATGCACTGTGAGCAATAACAGAAAACTGAAAACTGTGCTTTTGGAAGATCAGTGCTCTATAAATTAAGCAGTATTGGAAACAGTGCTTTCAAAGTAAGTATGTGTCCATTACGGAGCATTTAACACCAAGTGGTGCCAGGACACAGAAATTTCAAAACAACTGAACCCGTTGTAAATTTGCTATTCTTTGGAAACATGGAAGGAGGTAAAGGAAGGTCTTTACTCTGTGGTACTGATCAGCTGGCATAAAGAAAGAATGAACAATTCAGAAAGCATCTTTTGGTTTCAGTGTTGGTTGATTATAGTGGCTCACTTCACTTATTTTCAGGTAACCTATCCTATTGGTAGGATAGACTAACCCTCAAGCTGTGGTTAATAAATTTGAAGAATACTGCAAACTGTATGAAACTGAATCACAGGAAAGAAATATTTTAATCACAAGGATTGTGATGTTACAGGTCATAAAATTCTCTATAATGTCAAATCTTAAAAACAAATCTTGCCGTCTTTAAAAGCCATCTGGTAAGAAAAAGGACCACAACTACACTCCATGTCAAGGCATTTAGGAAACGGTAATATCTAACATTTGAACTTGCAAAAAAGCAGAAAAAACTGAGTCCAGAGTGAAGCATTGGAAAGGGAAGACAGTGCTTCCCAGCAGGCTTGTGTAATACTAAATGGTACAAAAAAAGAGTCATCATATGTGAAGATTGGCAAAACTCAAAAACATAATTGGCCAAAATTCCTGAGAAACTGTTGCGCATTCTGTTTGAGCTACCCTAAACGAGAAGAATCTCTGCAGTAGAAATAGGTCCAGCACAGGGTATCCTAAGTTTGTTCAAATCCATGTGAAGTCTTGACAGAGACTGAGTGATTTCTCTAGAAAGCAAAGGCCGCTAGTACAGGAAGGTCAAGATCCGTGCTCCAGACTCTTATTCCGCAAACTGAGGAACCCGTAGGTGTAGAAGTGCCAGAATGTTGCTCCCTAAAATGGTACTGAAAAATATATTTGCATGAATACATAAAAGTTGTTCAGGGACTGAAAGATCCAAGGTAGAGCCAGTACTTGTCCCAAATGATTAGTGACACCGAGGAAGTTGTCAAGACTTGGAACTTATGCCAAAAACACGGGCCAAGTCAAGCAAGAGAGTCCATGTTGGCACAGGAAAAATTGGAGCAAAGTGTGCACAGAATTGTTTAGAATGACTGGAAAACATTATGTACTTGTCCTAGACTATTATTCTCATGTCAGTAGAATAGCTTTATGAGAAGATACTAGAGCTAAACTGTGATTATGCTTGTCAAATGTGTTTACACTAGACATGGAATACCTGGCATAGCGATGCTTGGCAATGGAGCGCAGCTTAGTAGGCACAAGTGCTGGCTGCTAATGGTGAGTTTGGGGTTTAGATCTGTAATCCCTTGTCTTTTATTTACACCAGTCCAATGGGCAGGTTGAAAACAGTGTCAGTATAATAGATTTGCTCTTAAAAAGAGATTGTGAAGTCCAACTCTAATCCATAGTGAGGATAAACTGGTAAACTGCTACATGAAAATGATGCTAATTTTAGCTCTGAGCAGAACTAAGGGTTGAAATTAGCAGTGGTATCCTAGGAATTATCAGCCTGATGACACTGTCATCACACTGAAGGGAGATACATAGTCCCACCACTTTACAGCTTACAAAGTAAGGGACAGTGACGAAACTATTTTTTTTTTTTCAGAGAAGATGTTATGTGAGTAATATTCCTGGCACAGGTTAAAAGAGAAAGGCACAAGGATATCGTATCCTCAAAAAACAGCAGTGTCTGGTAGCTGCTGCTGTTAAGAACGTGGTAGAGTGCTGTGTGTGGCAGTGAGAGCCCTCCTTCCTATGCAGCTACTTTATTGAAGGATGATCTCTTGCACCAGAACAGAAACAAGCACCTAAAATAATATTATGATGGTTCCTCTGTGTGCATCTTTTAGTTTCAGGGTTGTGCTGAGGCCTCCAGATCCTTTCGTATTCAAGTTATTGGCTTGTATCAGGTTTATGCAAGTCACTGAAAGTCATTATCAGCCTAAGGTTGTTATATCTTCAGTGTGAGATGAATTGGTTGTGCTTGACAGCTGGGGTAGAGCTTAGATGCTTAGATGGAGAACATCTTGCTATCAGGTCTCTTTCACAGTACACAGCAGAGATTCTCTTTTCTTTTTTTTTTTTTTTCAATTCCCTTCTTACCATCAAATATTCTGTAAGAGTTCCTAGGAGCTGGATTGGCAGTGTTCAGCCTCAAAATGATTTCCTGCGCTGCTCAGGAGTTCCTGGTCAGGGGTAAGCCTGTGAGATCTGATAAAAGCAAGTTGAGATGCTTTGAGGAACAGTGGCAACCTGAAATCACAAAAAAACCTGAGGTTAAGGAATTTACACTAAAGGGAGCAGAGTGTAGTCTGAGTTAACATATTTCATGTCAGCTCCAGCTAGTCTCTTTTTAAAAATTCTTAAAATTTGTACCTCCTGAATCGTATATGTTTCGGGATGTGAAGAGGTAACATTACTATTATCCATTATTAAATCCACTGACTGTCAAACTTATCACCTTGACACTTTAATGATCCTTAAGATGTCCTTGTAAAAGCTGGGTACCATGGCAACCACTCAAACACAAGGCCCTGGCATTGCTGAACTTCTCTTAATAAATCAGGCATAATTGGCATCTATGTATTATAATAAATTAAAAGTTATTCAACTGGAATGATTTTATATTGTACAATATTAAGTCATTAAGTTTGCTGTTCTGATGTCTCCTTTGCGATATAATCCCTGTGTGTGCTTTTAAACAAAGATTTTATCTTCTCCCCACAAGATATAACTGGGGGAATTTGAAGATGCAGCAAATCAGTGTGTGGTCTGTCACCCCCAGCAACATGGGTTTGAACCAGAACCCCACTGAAATGATTTGTTCCCAAGGACAAAAGTAATTAGATTAGACAGGTGAAAATTACCCATACTTATACTCAGGACACTGCAAGATCCTTCTGCAGTGATCTGTCCTTCTTCCCCTTGTCTTCAGCTTTGTCCTCCTGCTCAGCCTGCAGACCTGCACAGCAGCTGGGGTGAATTGCCATGGTAAAGGTGGGCTGTAGCCCCCAAGAAGCACCTGGGGAAGGTGAGAGGGGGTGTGCCATCTCTGTGATGCCAATGTGCCAGGCACTCAGCTCTGTGCCTGCTCCATCTTGACTCTGTCCTGTCCTGACTGTCTCAGGTCACCTATCGGAAAAGGTCTGGTTAGGAGTTACAAATCCTAGAAGACAGTAACGTGTTCCTGTAAAGCAGAGAGTATACAAAGAAAATTGCCATATATCCAGGTTCTTCCTATCTATTTTGTCCTCTATGGCAGCACCAGCTACAGACAAGAGGGTTTGAATTAATTGTCTTTGTGTTGCAAAGGTCATCACGCTGTCTGTGTAGCACTTTCTGGAATCAGACTGCTTGAATGGAATAACAAATGTTGGGTGGAAAACTTGAAAGCATATTAAAAATATTCCCATGACAGAATGACTAGGGCTAGTTATTAAATGTCGTCTCCTTCCTTTCTTTAAAGATCTTTTATTTTATTGATTTTCTGAATGGGTCCTTCAAGTCACAGAGTTATAAGATATTTCAAAAATTATTTTTCCCATAGGATGACTACAGCGGGAGCCATGTGAAATTTCCATTTGTTTTCTGCAGATTTTGATTTTTAAATGTCTGGATTTTAAAGCATAAATCTATTCTGTTAGTGAGACCGGGAAACAGAAAAAGAGGACATTTCATTGTACTGTATCACATTGGCGAGCTACAGAAAAAGACCAGGAGAATGAATTCACAGTGATGATACCACATGCATTGGTGGGAAATGGGAAAGCGGAGATTTGTCAGGTTCTCAGCTAAGTCACTGTGAGCTCTAGGTGGACTGAGGTCTGCCTGAAAGCTTACTTGTTACCTTGCCTGACCAGATTTTGTGACTCCGTACAGATTTGTGTGCCATGTTCAGTTCTCTCTTAATGCCACAGTGGTGGCTCTCTGACCTTCCTCTGATTTGATACTGAAAATCAATAAAGTCAGAAGAACTGGTCCTTTAGACATGTTTGTTCATCTGTTAACTAGCAAGGAAATCATGTGGGTGCTCTTCTTGTGGGCACAAGATCTCTTTGTACACAGTGTGTACACAATGAGGTACAGCGACAACAGCACATTTCTGGATAGGTCTGCCTTACACAGGCCTAAGGAGTTCTCAACACAGCAGAGTATTTGTGAATATACTTACTTTGAAACCTGTATCAATATTTCACTGATAGAAAAAACCTGCTAATACTTAGGCAGGTGTTTATCTGGGCTGCTGAGCTAATTAAGATTGGTCATCTAGACAGTGAAGCTAAGTCAAAACATAAACATCTATCCACGTGTCATTGTGATTTTAACTATTATCCTGATTGCCCTTCATGCCCAGTTGTTTGTTAGGCTTTCCAACTGTGTTGTATATTCAGGTATCAGCTCTCAAGGGCAAAGAGAGGGCCTGAGTTTTGGTGACAAACAGCTCTAGCACACTTGAAGATGCTCAAAAAGAATATTAATCATTAAAGGGATGTTAACAGTTCCCTTCTTTCACCACTACTGTGCAGTTGTATCAGACAGTACAACAGTTGGGAGCAATAAAATACAAATCTATCTTTGATCACAATAACATTATCAATACGCAGATATTTTAAAGTGCAGAGGTTATAGTTGAAATATCTAAAGAAAATTGAATTTAGTTACTGAAATTTATGTTTTAAACTGAGACCCAATTTTAGATGTCTTCAGTTCCTTAAAAAGCTGATTTATTGCCCCAAATTCAAAAAGTCACAGAATTGAAAAAATAGTATTTTCATTTCCTTAGTCTTACATAAACTTTTACTAAAAGTATTTTGGATACTGATACAGAAAGACTAATGCTTGCCTACAGGGAAATAATAAGATCCCAAAGAAAAATGCAATGCTACTACAGTATATTTTGCCACACTAATGCCTAGCATGATAGATGCTGGTATTTTAAAAAGTAAAGTTCTGAGAGGTATTGCTTACAAATATTTTCAGGATGATTTTAGCATACTTTTCCACACTGCTGCAACTCACTGCTTTCACAATTCCTTTCACTACTGATGAACTTTGCCTGTGAAGCACTTGTGGAGCTGTTGTGCACTACAGAAAAGAAGGACATAGTGAGATGGTGGAGGAGAAAGACCAGTGTAGATCAGAGATCTGCACAAGAAAGAGATATTTACAGTTTAAGTGGTGGCTTAGGACTGGAATAAGAGCATTTTGACTGTAAAGGTTTTTTACTGGATTCCTTGTTTCTGCAGAGGCAAGTATTTGTTTGAGTATATTAATGCACTTGTTATCATATCTGAGGTACCTTAGCTGAGCTCAAACTGTTTCTGCATACTAGCAAGAGTTTCCAAATGTCACCTTTCCAAATATTAATTTCTTTCTTTTTTTTCTTTTTTTTTTTTTTCCTAAAGAGGAAACGCTGCTTTAGTTGTACCAGGAATTTTAATATTCAGCAACTTCTGCTGATCTCTACATTAAAATGTTCGCTTTGATCTAATGTATCTAATGGAGGGATGATTATCAGGTTGCTATGTGAGATACTTTATAAAAAGCTATTACTTTCAACCATATCCACCATTTAGGAAGCTAAGCCCAGCACTTCAGGAGATGCTCTGCTTCAGGCTTGCTACTTGTGTCTGAGAGTGGCATTTTGGTCCTTTAGAAATTGGGCTTTTATTAAAATGCAATAAAGGTAAGCAAAAGCCTTAAAATATGAAACACGTGAGCCCTGATGAAGCTGATGTCAGTAATGCTGATCATGAGGGATACAGCCTGCCTGCTCATCAGTGGATTTTACGTTCTAATACTAATAATTTAAGTGCCTACTTTATTAGAAACTTCATTGGTTATACAAAAATGGAAGGAAGGAGTGAGAAAATAGTATGTGATGTGTTGTAGCACATCACTCAACCTCTTGCCTACACCAGTGTTTCTGTTCATGGTTCCCTTTGCAACCAACCTTTTACTTTTTCTTTTTTAATAGAAACAGAAAAGCTTGTGTCTGGCAGCCTCTGCTTTTGACTGTGCTTTAATTCACTATACAGCAGCAGGTGTCCAATACTCAATTCTTGATGCTTATATATTGTTTCATCTGCTGTCATCCTCAGAGCTAAAAAGTGATGGTCCTCAGTTCAAGTTTTATATCTGTGTAGGAGAGCAGAAGTGTGAACTGCAAGTGCAGCTGGTACAGACCCAAGTGACATAGCTCTGATCTGGTTAGTTTCCAATTCCAGCTTCCAGCACCAGTTGTAGCCTCCCAGTATGAGGGAAGGCTCATACAGCCCCTGCAGAAAGGGATTGTTCGGGGCTTGAGCTCAGCTCAGTCTCTTCCCCCCAAGCTGAGGTCTTGTTCCATCAATAGAATATACCTGATTTTCCCAAAAGCTGCACAATCTGAATGGCTTCTTATCTGGGTGCTCCAGGCATTCTAAGGGAGCAGAAAATGGCTGTTGGGTAAAATTGTGAAGAGGCAATGATTGTTTTAATTCTTTGTTTGTTTTCTCCTTCCATAATGAGATCTGACTTGCGGGTTGCCAGTATCTTTCTTGTACAGTGTGTGCATAAAAGTGTAAGTGTGACAAGGATGACTATAAATAATTTTACACTTAATCATATTTAATGCATGCAGGCTGTGTCTTTGATATTTGTGTTTCCTGTGTTGTACACTTTTAACTCAAGGGAATTTCCTCTCCCTGAGAGAGGAGGGTGACTGCTCTGTCCTCCAAACTCTGGCTGGACTCACCCTGCAACTCCTGAAAGCAATGTTGTCTTCATGTTTTCTTTCTCCTTTCCCATATCTAAAATCAATCATTTTAAGGAAAAAAAAAATAGTAGTTTCATTTTGAATTCTTGCATGGGAACACCAAACACATAATTAGGTGTGGACATATTAGAATTGNAATAATTTTAAGGAAAAAAAAATAGTAGTTTCATTTTGAATTCTTGCATGGGAACACCAAACACATAATTAGGTGTGGACATATTAGAATTGTTTCAGGCTGGTCTGTCCACAAAAATCTGTCCAGAAGCTTGACTTCTAGGAAGAGCAGCAAAAGACAAATCAGGTACTCTTAGTTAAAAATGCTTCTAAATCAAGTTGCTCTTGTAAGCATATTTGTTCATCACCACTTATCTGAATGTGTTGTGTTTGTTTGAAATTAGTAATTGTTGAGTAATGATGAAAAGGTCTTTTACAATAAGACCAGTAAGAGATATTTAGAATACCCACATCCCCTCATCATGCTGCAATACCATTGTCACTTTTATCATGAAAGAATTATGTATCTCTGTATATGAAAAATGTATTCTAGGACTACTCTGAATTAGTTTTTAATGTACTGTGACCTTGAATTGCCCCAGGATATTAATGCTAAATGATTACTTCTGAATGCTTTTTGAATAGCTGCACAGAGCAATTAAATGCACCATACATCACACATGACATAGTTAAACGCCTCTTCTGGTCAAGGAACCTAAACAGTTCTGTCAAATGATGGTAATTCGGTATTACTAAAGATAAAAAAAAGAAAAAAGAAGTAATTTGTTAGCATTAAGATAAGCATAACCTGGAAGAGGTTATAACCTTTGCCTGAGATGGAACAAAATAAAAAGATTTTCTTTATGGTGATCTACAAGGAAGATCAATGCAAAACCAAAGCACCATAACACTGCATTTTCCCTCTAGACAAAGGGAGCAATAGTAAAAATCCCTCACTTTNCTCATAAAATGGGTATAAAATGTGGACACTGCTATTACGTATGTTATATTGCACAGCAGCTGATTTTAGCATGTGGAACGATGTAAATCTGATCTTTGCAAAACCTTCTAATAAAATTTGTGAAGTTTAGAAGTGATCACAGGGGCCAAGATTAATTTGATAAATGGAGCAAAAAGAACCTTTTGCTTGGGTCACTGATTCAAATCTGACCTGGTTACTTGAAAGTATGTGCTATTTCAGATGCAGTAGCAATTTTGGCCCAAGTCAGAGCACACATATCACCGCTTTTGATATTCAGTGGGTATAGACGCTGAGTGTGACTGTTTCTGCGTGTTCTCAAAAATCAGCCCAATTGTTTATATTACATATCACACTGGTGACAAGTGCCTGATAGACTCAGCTTTCTGCCCCTCAACTAGACAGCCCCTCTGCACATGCTCCAGACCATTTCCTCACCTCTAGCCTGGTTCCCGGCAGCAATTCCCACCCCAAGGTGATGCTGCAGCATCCCTGTCCTTATTTCCCTTCCCAGTTTCCCCCTGAAGCTCTGCTGAGGTTGATGATGCTGAGACATCATCATGTGTCAGGCGAACCATCTAAGCCACAAAAATATTAACGGCAAATACATGTTGACCTTGAAAATAACTCCCAAGTAATTCCAAGAAATTGAGCAAGATCCTGAAAAAAAATAAGGCATATATAGAGCATTCTTTGTACAAAATTTCCAGCTTTTTGCTGGTGTTTTTATTCAAGTTTGGGAGTGGGACGGATTGTGTGTGGTGATGTCCAAAGGATGAAGAGGGTTAAAGAAGTAGGACTGTAAAGCTGTGGTAAACAGGGCAGGTTTGGGAACTTGGCTTTGTTATCTGTGTGCTACAGAGCCCCGGGGCATCGCTGGGGAAAGGCGGTGGTGGGCAGGCAGAGAAGATGATTGCTAGAGGCAGCAGTTCATGCAGCAGATCATTACAGCAGTCCTGCAGCACAAGAGAAACCCAGAAGGGGTATGTTAAATTAGGAATTCATTTCTCTCCACGTATGCTTTAACTTCCATACATCGACAAGAAACAGTCCAACAACCTCTAGAAGCAGATGCTGGGGGAGAATAGGGAGTGAGAGCCACCATTCTTAGGGGTGTTGGTAATTCAACTCTAAGATAGTTTTCACTGCATGTTTTCAGTGTGAGGAAGCTCACTGTTGAATGACTGGATTAGAGTGTGAAGACAAGGTACATGTGCTTTATAAAAGGAGAAAAAATATTTTATGATAAAACAGATTTGATGCTCCAGCTACTAAAATCAGCTGCTATGCATTGAAATCTGCATTATGGCTGCATGTCCCATGTCAGCCAGTGAGGATGTAGGCATTAACGTTTTTGAAAAGTTTGAGCATGAGTTAGACCAGCCCAAGGCAAGCAGAACATGCATGACTAGCACTTGCATGGCAGGTAATCCAAGCTGACACTGACCTTGACAATATTACATGACAATATTTTTTTAGAGGAAACTGACCTTGAGTTTCCCAGCAGGGCTAGATTCCAGCAGGCTTCTCTGCAGTGCAAGGACAGCATGGTCCTGCTCTTTTCACTGTAGAGTATGGAAGTGTTTGGTGTGGTCAGCACAACTACCTCTCCCTGTTTTATCCCTGGTCTTTGTTTGTACCACCTCATGGCCTTCATGGCATCTGTTAGATTGGGACTTGTCCTCACAAGTGTATGTGGAAAAGAAAGGCTCTGGGGAACATTTCTTGTTTGCTGGTTTGCAGAAGGGGTAGTGACCATCGTAAGCTATATATGCAAAATAACTGGGGAGAAATGTTCCAAAGACAAGGAGGAGGAGGAGGAAAGACTGATGCCCTACAGCTGCCTCTGCTTCACTAGACGTTGGCAACCTTCGTTGTTCAACTGGTGCACTCTGTGCACCTCTGTCAGCCACAGACTGCTCTAGAACCCATCTTCTTTGTAGGGACTCCAATAGGACTGGTTTTATCTTCAGCCTCATTTGCTGTGACTAATATACTAAAATTGGGCTATATTTATGGCTTTGTGTTAGCTTCCCCACCCTGATTTGATGTTAATCTATTGCTTTGTTAATCTGAAAAAAAACCAAACAAACCAAACCCAGCCAAAACCCAGCATGAAGCATTTTTAACTATTGTTTAATTGGTGAAGATGTCAACGATTAAGATGTAATTTCATTGTTGATTCCTTCTTTGGAAAATGTAAAGCTTCATGAAATGTGATACCACATAGTAGGCATCAGGGAAAGAGTAAACAAAAGGTAGAGATTACTAGAAGCTGGTTTTATGCGGCAGAGTCAGAGTGTAAATCACCTTTGTTAGCCTTAAATGAGAGTAATAGCTTTCGAGGGGGCAGGTTTTTCTTACCTGAGGTATTGTAGAAGTTTCTGGTGTGATGATCTCCATGCAGTCTGGAAAGGGCTGGTACTCTCTGCCTTTATAAAAAAAAATCATAAATTAATCAGTCTTTTCCTCTAACAGTTGTATTCACTGTATGCAACCTTCTTTGGAGACTGGGCAGTCCAAAGGATGGAGACCACAACAGGAATCTCTATGAGCAACTGGTAATCTGTTTCCTGTTGTTTAGCTGGCAGAACTGACAAAATCAGTCTTCTCATCTTTCTCCATTAATTTCTCTCTCTGTCCCATAACTGTGTGTAGAATAATTAGTTAATGGGACTAATTCTGTTTTCATTTACACTAATGTCATTATGTGTGATACCTGATGAGATCAATGAAATCAAATAAACCTGTAGAAACTGCTGAGGTCAGAATCACAGACAGTATTTGAAAAACAATAAGTGCAATCCTTCATCTGGGATCTGGACTCATGTGATTTTTTCTCTATTTCCTATGAATTCCCAGCACTTTTTTTTTTTTTTCATTTTCTCTGGGTATAATCAGCTCAATGTTATTATCTCAGTTTTGTCTCTGTTCAATGACGTTATTACATTGTTCAACATCATTATTCCAGAAATACAGCCACTTCTATAAATGGATGGGCAGTTATGATGCTTGACTGTACCACAACAGTAACATTGCCCAGAACAAAATGAAATTGTTTTTTCTGCTGTTCTGCAACTCTAGGGCAGTTTTGAAAAGCAGGAATAGGTCATAGTTCTGCAGCCATCAGTTGAAGATTTCTGGGGTAAGAAAAAAACCAATGGTTTGACATGTAGGAACTCTATTGAAGTAGTTTTGCCCAATTATCTCAAAATTAATTTTGATACATTTTCTGTATTTTTGGTAGGTCACCTTAATGTAAATTCTAGAATTAAGTCTAGCTTTCTTGTGTTTTAAAATTAACACAATTCAGATAAATCCCCCATTCTCTCATTTTTTTCTTGGACATAGTATATTTTTCTAAAACTATTTTCAGTCTGAAGTTTATTTTCAATACTGGTATTGGCTTCCCTTCTACATGTAATTTTTATCTCCTAAGCTATTAAAACTTTATTATTATCATTACAGTAATGTGGTGACCAGAACTGAAAACAAAACTCTCAACTCCCTGCCAGAGCCTTATATAATAGGAGAACAATGGATGAATGTTGTTAATTTTAAATGCAAAATTATAAATCAATTACAGTGATGGCAAAAGCCCTTCGTGACATGCCACAATTTACTTTCAAAGACATTTAAACCTATTTCACATGCTGAACAATCTGTAATAAATTATGATTTTTTTTCTCCTGGAATGAAGCTATAATTATGACAGTTGAATTCTTGTTCTAAGAAATAAGGTGGCATTTAATTCCTTGAGAACAAATGACACTCACAAAAGAACAGTTAATTATTCTCAGCTGCAAAAAAAAAAAAAAAAAAGAAGTGGGGGTAGGGAGAGGAAAAAAGTATGAAAGAGAATGTGATAGCACTTTATATGAAGTGTCTGTTAATGAATCCTTAACTAAAGCTGTACTGCAACTGAACTTTGGTTGGTGTCCATGTGATTGAGTGACAATCTTTAAGTCCAACCCTTCTCATAAAATCAAAAACACATTCAGAGAAGGGGTACAATGAAAGGATGTATCTTCAGGAAATATTACATCTCTGTCAGCGAACCTTCAGTATGCAAAGAACAAAATGCAAAACAGACAGCTAAATCATCTCTGCAGTTTAAAGCTCTGTTGTAATTGTACCATGGTGCAATTAGTCCTAATACTTCTTAATGTCCATGCTTACTATTAGAATAAGATGAATAGTTTTGCCTTGTGCCAGTATTCACAGAGCAGTAAAGAGAGGTGCTCCCCCGTCAGCTCCTTCACCCTGCAAATACACGACCCCGTGCTTCACTCTTTTTGCATGCATGGGTCCTACTCTCATCAGTGGACCCACACAAGGGTCACAGGATAAGGGACTTGCTGGATCCAGAGGTTTTTCCCTGGAAGTACTGATCATCCCAATTTCCTGCGGTAGCTTTGCGGAAACCAGTGCACAGCTGAATGCAGGTTATGCAGCATCTCACGTTTTCTGTTCTCGCTATCTTGGCAAAGAGTTGCCAGTCTTGTTAATCTGCCTCCCTTCCTCAGGGAAGAGACATGTTCCAGAAGGGCCATACTAAGTGGAATACCCTCATCCTTCTTGGTTCAATTAAGATTTGTGAATTGGCTAATTTGGGGGCTCTCTAATAGAGTAGTCGGAACAACAACACAGTTGCATGTAAAACAAGGCCTAATGCACTGAGTTAAATTAATGTTAAATCAAAGATGATTGGATTAATTGCTGTTTCATTTTATCTTCCGTGCATGTGTGATGCTGGCAGAATTTCAGAGCTTTTAGAAAAATTGATTGAGAACGATGTGGAAAAAATATCAGCAACAAGACTTTTGTATCAGGTATTTCTGCTCTCTTTTAAGGGGCATACAGTCTAAAACTGGGAGGATATAATGTATTTCATAATATCTGTATTTTTTATGCTGCTTGTAAAATGTATGAAAATTAGTTGGTCATACAGTATGTAAGGTACTGGATATGGCAACTGCTGATTATTTGTCTGAGAGAAAGCAGACTTTTCATCAGACTTTCACCACAACAAAGCATATGAGAAAATCTGGTTGATTTCTTATGTGGAAGAAGAATATATTGCTAATAATGTAAAAGTACACACTTTAAAATATTATGCACATATTTTTAATTTTGTCACCTTTATATTCAAATCTGGTTAAATCCCTTGGCAGAATGACATAATAGAACAGTGTTAGACCCATGTGGAAACTCACACACTTGGGTATTTTATTTTATTTGTCTGCTCAGTTCTGATAGCAAACAGAAGATTTATTAATGCAATGTAAAATATTCACTGGCAGGTAAAAGTAATTCTGTTAATGAACATGATTAAAACAGCAGCTGGAATACAGAAAATGCAACGTTTGCAAGATCCGTGGAATTAATAGACCTTAAAATACTTGGGAAATCAATTAAAATACATCTTCAAGATTACAAAAATCACTGTGCATGTATTTAACTTGAAAATGAACAATAAAAGAATAAGACCCATACTTCCTCAGCAAGTACATTTCAAAGTGCCTTTTCCTGACCACTGCAGAGCTTGCAAAAAGATTTGGGGAACTGATATTTTTCCATCTCCTTTAATTGGGAAGATACATTCCCAGTGAGAGCTTGAGGTAGTTGGAAGCTTCCACTTCTTCCTTGTGCTCCCTTAGGGCATTCTCACACTGACTATGTATTTTCTGTATTTATAAGGTTATTTATATCCCTGCATATGGGATAAATGCTCATTAAAGCTGCTTTGCTGCTACTGCAGCTGGACTTGTTGGCGAGGGCTGTATGCTCCCAGGCAAGGGAGGCTGGGTGCTGAGGGTGGTGGCCTGGCCTCAGGGTGATGTCCCCACTGTCCTTGGCCCCATCCCACCTCCCCCAGGTGAAGACTTGGGAAGATCTATGATAGGACCAAACTGGTGGAGAACATGACCCATGTCCCTGTTTCAGTGCTGGTGACACTACTGCCCTGCCATCGAGCTGCTGGGGCGATGTCTGTGCCTGGGGACCATCAGCCCTCCTGATCACACCAAAGGGAGCACAAGCCTCGGCACCAGAGGCTGGTCAGGAGAAGATAGGAGCTGGAAGAAACATCAGATTATACAGGTGCTTTGTACAGCAAATTTCCATGTCAGGGTTGGCTCCTGGGTGGCTCTTTGGAGAGGGAGCTGTGGGGCAGTGGCGGGTGCTCACTTCCCCAGCCATGCAGCCAGAGCAGCCATTTCAGGCACAGGCTGGAGCAGCCTGCCACCACTGCGTCATCCAGCCACTGAGGCTGTGCTTTGACAGGATCACTTGTTTCACTTTGCTTCCTCGAGGCTGGCTTCCTCACAAGTGTAGGAAACATTTTCCCAGACAATCTAATGTGGTGGTTTTTTTTAACTAAATGTAATAGCAGATTTTTTTTTTACTCTGCTGATTTTTAATGCCACTTTCTCTTTATGGACTGTATGTTACTGTAGAGCTCTATCCCTGTGAAATAGGAAACTGGTCTGTGCTGTACTTTCTCATGTAGTCAGTTCAGAAAAGTTATGGATGTGATTGTGCTTTCATTTCCAATTGTTAAACCTTTTAGCCTTTCTTGGCTCCTGCAGGAGTGAACATAATGCTCTGCAAAATTGAGGATGCAAGGTGATATCCCTTGCTTATTGACATATCTGGTCCAGTACAAACAGTAACACACATCCCTATGCCAAATTATTTATTTGTTTATCCAGAGATAGCATCACTTGGGGAAAAAACAATGAAGCAAAAAATAGGCATTCCGTTTTCAATCACTTATGGTCCTTGAAATGTAATCATCCTCTCTTGAGACATGCTGCAGATTTGGGGGTTTTATTTACCTGATTATATCACTGTTGATCTAAACCTGGCAAATCTGGGATAGGTTTAGCATATTTCCCTGCTGTGGCAATATCAGACACAATCTTAGTTTAGTCACCAGATTTTGGATCTGAGCTAGTGATGAAATTATTTGATACAGTAACGCAGGTAACATAATCAAAGGCCAATCATTATGGAGGAATAAAGAACTGAACAAATCTCACCATAAGCAATACGGTGCATTATATCCACATAGACACTCCAGTGCATAAGGACCAGACTGCTGTTTCATAATCCAGCCCATGCCAAACTAATACAAAGCACAAGATTCAGAGAGTATTTTGAGACAGTTACATCGAAAGTGGGAGGGTGGTGGTGTTTAAGGGAAAAAAGATTTACAGATCTCTTCTCTTTAAAGAACAATTCATTTAAGGTGTACTTCCAGAAGAGAGGTGAA
>VYZQ01032833.1:84513-119821 GCA_013400655.1 Mystacornis crossleyi | reverse complement strand
AACTGAACAAATCTCACCATAAGCAATACGGTGCATTATATCCACATAGACACTCCAGTGCATAAGGACCAGACTGCTGTTTCATAATCCAGCCCATGCCAAACTAATACAAAGCACAAGATTCAGAGAGTATTTTGAGACAGTTACATCGAAAGTGGGAGGGTGGTGGTGTTTAAGGGAAAAAAGATTTACAGATCTCTTCTCTTTAAAGAACAATTCATTTAAGGTGTACTTCCAGAAGAGAGGTGAATTTGAGGATCCTGGCTAGGCAACAAGTAATTAATGGAAGTCTGGTTGGCAGGCCTTTTTATTTTCAAAATTTTTGACTAAAGTAGTGAGAAGAAGGCTATGAGTTCAAGGAGAGTGTTATAGGGACTGTTGTCTCAATCACCAAAGGAACACAAAGAGGTGCAGAAAATTGTTAGCACATTTATCATTCAAGAACTTGGATTTGAGCCTGAAAGAGATGCCTGCTTTTCTAATGCGCTCATTACGACCTGATTGTTGGTGTAAGACAATACAGTATCTACTCTATGCCAATAGCTAGAGTCAAAATTGTCTGGAGTGCAACAGGATCTGAAAGCTGTGATGCCAGCAAGCAGTTTACTTAAGAGTATCAATGACCTAGCACTTCAGGTGATAGAAATGTGATATTGAAACATCAGTTGCTCTTCCATGGAAATTTGTTTTGAATCAGCATCCTGGTCTTTTTCTATAAGAGACCCCAATTAAAGGAGATTGATGTATTTTTCTGCTTGTAAAAAATAATCCAAGTAACTTTATCCTTTTAATGCTTTTTGCATACACTGAATCCCTTATTTATGCAAACATGATGAAAAAGAATTAGAGTGAGATAGTGTGCACCTCCTAATGAATTTCACAATATATCCTGTATTTCCCATTCAAAGCATGAGGAAGGTGAAATACACAGAAGGCTCAAGAACTGCTGAAGTCCTCAAGTTCTTCTGAAAAGAGGATTCGCCATGAGTTTTCTTTCCATTTATACTTTCTCTTCCAAAGGAGATGCAGAAGGTCAGATCTGTTATCAAACTATAAATAAAAGTGCCTGATTCCATGGAGAAGGAAGTCATAGTGAGCAGGGTGTGAACCTCAGTGGGCCGGGGTAAAGCCCAGGCTACGTCCTCCCAGCGCATACCGCAAGGGATCTGCTCTTTCCTCTAGAACTTCCCCTAAGAGTGGAAGTCTTAAGAAGAATACGAGAATATTCTCAAGAATATGAGCTGAGAAATGTTGCTGTCCATATTCATCATCATTCAGTCTAAGAGTCATGTGATCATAGAAACATAGAGCACTTTGGGTAGTGAGGGATCTCTGGAGGTCATCAATCCAACCTCTCTCAGGGGACTAATGAAGTCATGTTGCTCAGGGCTGCATACTCTCCTGTCTTGAACACCTTTGAGGATGAAGGCTCACAGACCCTCAGGGCAACCTATCCCAGTCTTTGACCACCATTATGGTAGAAAGAAATTCTCCTAGTATTGAATCAGAATCTCCCACGTTCCAGCTCATGTCTCTTGCTGCTCATCCCATCACCGCATACCTCCAAGAACAGTCTTGCTCCCATCTTCTCCATACCCTCCAATAAAGAGCAGTAAGGTTTCCCCTTGGCCCTCTCCTCATGGAAATACTGCTTCTATGAGGGAAGTGTGTGACAACATTTTTCTAGGAATAAGGGCATGATTTCTATATTCTGTCTACAGTTTGTCCTCAATAGCTATTCTGCACTGCTGTGAAAGAAGCTAAAATCTCGTTATAGCCATAGGCTGCCCTTTTAAGCTCTTTTAAGAATGTTCTTTGCTACTGCTTGTTCAATTCAGGTTCATTTCTTAATGTTTCTGCTTAGGCGAGCAATGACTATAGCAAATATATTACTGATTTTTCAGAATGGTGATGAAAAGACAAAATATGAGAAAGAGTAATAATTTTGGGTTGAACATAATACTTTACTAAATTGAAAAACCTTTTGTCTTATCTTTAATCAGCAGAAGTATTAAAAGATCCAAAAAGATAAAGGAAGAAAGGAAGCAGTGGTCAGTCTCATGACTGCAGCCCTATGTTGAACTCTTTCATTGAGAAGATGTCATCCTAGAACACTTCAATGTTTTCCAACTTTTTAAAACAAAATTTCAACTGTATTTGTCAAAAATGTGTAAGATGTTTTGACTCATTCTGCCTTCCATTTTTTCATTCAATAAATCATTTACCTGGAAGATGTCAGTTAACTACATTCACAACCTTTTTTAGAAAGCCCCAACTCACGTGCCAACATCAGCACATGGGTACATGGCTCTTGGTCTCTGGAGAAATCACACAGGAACTACCTTTGGAGTCTTTTTTGGCCCTTGATGTGTCTGCTTTTGAGTTTCATGCCCAGAAGACACCTCAGGGCTTCTAGAAAAGTAGAAATATCGAAAATGGGAATGGCTTTAAAAGTAGAGGTGCAAGAGTAGTGAATATTTGCAAACAATTCCTACAGCATTCTTGGCATCTGGCTGGCAATTTCATATAATCAGATTTCTCCTTTAGTTCCTGTTATGTTAATTGATTGGTTTTTAGTTCTGAAAAATTGCAGCTCACGCTCTGTTCAGCTTCCAGGTTCAGGCTCATTTTTTTAAAAACTGCACTATGCAATATGGAATGCTGGGCTTTTTAATGCAGCTTTTAACAACTGCAGTTAAATTATTTGGGGTGGGGGGAAAGACATATCCAAGGATAACACCTGTTTTGATGCAATTAAAGTCCTACAGCAGTATATGGATAGAATACTTCTAGAAAACCTTGCTTTATAGAGTTTAAAATGATTACAGGGCCAAAGGCGTTGCAAGTAGTTAGTCCCAGGAAAATAGATTGGTAATGACGGAAACAGATTGATTTCAACTATTGCCCAGGTGTAATGGAACGGTGGCATTTAAAGACACAGAAGAGCAATTAGAGAGACAGGTGCTGCTTATGCTGAAACTTGCCTGTTGTGATGTACATGAACTGAGGTAAAACTGCTGGTGCAATATCGTGGCTTTAAAACAGGATCAGTTAAGTTATTTTATTTTTAAAAATGATAAAAAGAAGTGTCATTGGTTCCTCTGTCCTTTCCTGCACTGGTGCCCTTTAGCAACTGTCTTTGTGAAAGTCATAAATTCAGAATAAATCTAGTACAGCGCAAGCCTCCCCGAAGCAAACTAAGCTTCCCATTTATTTCTTTGCCAAGTGCTCTCCTGCAGCAAACAAGTGCAGTTCTTAAGTTTTTACAGCTCAGCCTGATGTCTTCCTAGAGAACAGGAGGAGAAAATGGAGCTCCTTGCTCGCAGTGAGATTTTTCCCCCTTGTCTTCTGTGTTGGCTTGGCATTCACTCTGGGTCTGGCTTAAAGCATAATATTTGAGTCCCGCAGGCTTGGATATTGTGCATCCTCTTTCTTTCCTCTTCCCACACTCCAGACTGGTCATGTTCTCTCTGCTTCCAAACTCCAGTCCAGGTGGACAGGGCAGAACTTGAAGCCCTGTGTTGGGAGGAGATTCAAAGCAAAGGAAGAGGGAAAAGGAAATATGGTGTGGGAAGCTAATGTGGGAGAAAGGGAGGTGCCATCAATGGTGCAGGGTAGGAGAGGCTTTGGTGCATCAGGAGAGCTTCTGCTGCCAAGGCTGCAGGAGCTGGGGTACTTGAGGTCTGCACTGCAGGGTGCAGACCTCTTTTGCCAAAAACTTAGAGAAATCTGTGCAAAAATAGCCATGCAGTTTCTGCCTTCCCTGAAGTCTGTGTCTGCAGCCAGGCACTACTCACTGTTTACTTGCTGTTTATTCACACGGAGAACCACACTAGAAGTTTTTTATGGATTTAGTCTTGAAAGTTAATTCAAGAGCTTTACAAAACCACTAATACCACCGTGTCCTCCAGCTCTTAATACTGTAATGAATTACTGTAAAAAATGTGAAGTTTTTGGTTAATACACTATCAAGAGAGTATGCTAAGAAACAATAGAACCCAACTAACAAAAAAGAAAAAGCCCTCCAGAAGACTCGCATTAACCCCCTGCTTGGATTTTCTCCAACCACATATGAAAAGTGTCTAATCTTTGTATTAAATCCAATGCCTGCAGTCTTATCAATTAACAGTGCAGAAGGAAAGTGGGAAAAACACGTGCTGAAAAACAAGTACCCGCTCCTCAGTTTAATTTTGGATAATTTTGTGATTCACTTGTTCTGGGCCTAGATGTTCACTTGGCTTTGTTATATCCAGTTGTTTTAGCAGTGAGAAAAGGCAAGATTAAGATATTCTCTCTTCAGTTAGAAAAATACTGGGTGGAAAAACATGTAATGGCTCTGCTTTTAGGTAGGGTGGAGGGGTCACTGACTAGATTAAGACAGAATGAATTAAATTTATCTGTGATAATACTGTGTTGGTTTTGTTGGAGTTAGGGCAGGGATTGTTTTGCCCCAGTATGTGTTGCTTCCTCCCTTCTTTAATGAATTAGAGGGATCTGTCAAGGTTTAATCCAATTACTGATGACATTGGAGAAAAGAGCAGCAGAAGTGGGCTGGATGGAAGAAATGTATTAACACAGAAAAATCTCATCTTTCCCCAGATCAGTAAGCAGAGAAAAAATCCTGGGAGTTGTCAAGTGCCTCTTCTTTTGGTTCTTCAAGTAATTCGGGGTTAATAGGTCCATTTGTAATCATTTAACTAATAAAAGCACAGTAAATAATGAACTTCTGGTTGCAGTTCTTAACGTGAATTGCAAGCAACTTTTTCTTCTATCCAGTTTGCATAGGACTTAAAATATAATGATAGAAAATACAGTTTGGCTAAAAAGAGGCGTCCGTTACGAGCTATGTTTGCAAGAGTCCCATGAAATAAAGAGAAGAGAGTTATCCAGAGCCACCAATGAGTTTGGTTCCAAGGGTTTCAAAAGGGATTATTTAAATGGAGAAATATTGCTAATATGGTTAACTTGTTCATTCTGTTAAAATGAACCATTTTTAGTTACTTTCTTATTCCCAGTTGTTTTTATCCTATTTGTAAGTCTAACATATGCACATAATGTTGAGAGTGGTACTTAATTTGCTGCCCTGGTGTATTTAGGATTTTGCTTCGCTCTGTAGGTGGGTTGTCTGGTGGGACTGATGATTTGTGTTTCTACTTCTTGCTTAGGTTCAGGCAGCTACAAGAATGAAAAGTTTGAGCAGTTGCACAAATATGCATAAATATCCATTCAAAATGCACGTGTGTGACTTTCCCATTTTTCTTTCCCTTGTGGGGATATTCTGAGTCAAGAGGTGCACAAATGCTGACAAAAAAATGAGAGCTCAGATATTTGCCAGTGCTGCTGGGGTTCACACGGCTTTGCTCACCCTGGTCCCCTCAAACAGCCTTCCTGCTCCCTGCATGGTTTAAACAGGGATTTATCCCCTAATAGGGCTGTTTCCAACAGCTGTAATTGCTAAAGATATGCAGATCTCTTATGCCCATGATCCGCTTGAACACCCTTTGAAGTCAGTGAGTCCCATGGGGGTATGAAGCTATGAAAAAAGTGAATCCCAAGCCAGGTCTGGGGAAGGTGTTTCACCTTCCTGTCATGGGCAATGGTCTCATTGTCATGTCTAGAATTCACTGCTGTGACTTTTGGCAGTTTCAATTTAATTCACAGGCGATAATGAGGCTGGTACAAGCCCGTGGAAGAGGTCTTTTTGTGGCTCTGCTGCCTCTTTTAGACAGCTGGTAAAAAAAAGTGTTTTGTAGTTATGACTGATGTCTGTTCTGTTACTATATTTAAAGTCTAATAGACTTTTAGAAATACTGCCTTAGCCAGCAGGATTTAACTTCATTAGTTTTGAAACAGGAGAGAAATGTTAGCCACTGTGCAGTCTTTGATTATGCTCTGGGGAATTTCCTAGGGTTAAATTAACCACAGGGGAACTCTACTCTTGTACTTTGAATGCCTGTGAAACATATTGAGAAATACAGGGGAAAAATAATTATAATTTTGAAATGTAAAAACTATAAACTTCATCTTATGTATAATCCCCAGTGCACAGTAAGTTCTGTATAGTTGGTATACTTGCAGCATTTATGTTAACTATACCACTTATTTTATATTTTGTTTTGGCTTCATGAAAAGTCACACTACCAGCAATAGCATCTGACCATAAAGGGACATTCAGAAAACTACCATTTCACCAGACTCAGTTTAAATTCAGGAGGGAGATAATTTATCCACTAAATGTCCTGCCTGATCTGCAGCATCATTGGAGAATTACTCTCCAGAATCACTTTCATCTCCCAGCTGCTGACAATTTAGCAGTGCTTCTTGCCTTAAATTAATCTCTTTGAATCTACATCTATAAGGTCAGTGTCAATGACTTTGGCATAATGAGCACAAATTTTTTCCAAAAAATACATTTTTGAAGCTGCGGGGTCATTGCAAACAAAAGCCTTTTCTGACAGGTTTTTTATTTTATACTTGGAAAATATGAACTGAAAGTTTGTTTACAATTTCATATATCAACAAAGATTTCAGTAATTTCATTTCTAAAAATGAAAATTAGCCAGTTTTTGTTTTCTTTCCATATGATTTTTTTTTAATCTCCTCATTCTACTAATTTCAAATGGAAAATTAAGGGTGTAAGGCAGACATAAGGAATTAACGCATCTAAAGGGGAAGAAATCGCCTCTACTTCCTCACAGAAGAGTTTGCAAAAAAAAAAATTATAAAAAATCCTGTGAATTTGTTTTCCTGCATTCAGCCTTCTTAAAAACGTTTCCCTCCTTTGGACTGGAAAATGAGTTGAAGAAAATATGAAAATCCATACTTTGAAAATCAGTATTTTGCGCTGCCAAACCCAACCTAATCTTCAAGTCAACATGAATGCTCTAAGTAATGCAAAAGAAACACAATTTCACTGTTCAAAAATATTGTCAAAATAAATTAGACTGGTAAAATTTTTCCTTTATTTTCTCCATTTCCTTAAAGTGCATGTAAAGTAGGAATTCTGTCCAGCAGGTACAGAGCCTGAGGAGCAGCTGGATTCTGCATGAGATTGTGAAAGAAACAGGGGAAAATATATTTCTTCTCAAATTGCTTATACTACCTAATGCAGAAGCATGTACCTAATCCTTAGACTGCTCCCTTTTTTTTTGTTGTGTTGTAGAGACACTTGCTAAAATTTTTACTACCTTTTCTCTTGCCTGATCTTTAGCTAAAATTTGAAGCAAACAGTCCAACAATCTTCTCGCAAGACACATATGAAAACCACAACCCTAAGAACCAGATCTGTGTGTACATCCTGTTGAAGAAACGTGGTACGTGCTTGCACCCTCCACAACAGGTGGATGCAGACTCTGCCTGGTAAAAACAGGACACGTCTCACATGGCAATATCCGGCAAAAGGAAAATCTCAGCATGAATGACAGACCTGTTCTCTGCCAGTACTGGGGGAGATTGCTCTACAGCAATGCAGATGAATGCCAGTCAGGTGCAGAGATAGCACGGGTCTAAAGATTTCTAATCTGTGCTATTTAAGCATGTTGGGCTCGTTGCACGCCTCCTTCATTTAGTTATCCCTGTGCATTTTCGTAGCTTCTCTAATTTCTTGTGATCTGTGCCCTTTTTGGACAGAATTCACATTGCACTTAGCTTTTACCTAATGTTTATCCTTTTATGGCTGCCAAAAAGATGGTATTTCACCATTTTCCAGACTACAGGATATATAGAAGTTGGCTGCCATTTTCTCCTGTTGGGGTAATAGGAGATGCTTCTGGCAGTCTTCATCCACACCTACACTCCTATTTCAGTACAATATCCTTTCAGCAGCATGCAGGCTTCAGACCAGACTTGGCAATCCTCTTTTCTGAGAAAAGGCTAAACCACAATACCAAATGAGAAAAAGAGGACAGCAATACATTTTTTCAAGAGTGATTTGGCTGGTCTGGGGTAGTTTATGACTTCATTGTCATTATTTCAACCTTACACATACCTGTAAGGTGGGATGTACAATTTTGTCTCTACTCTAGACATGGAAAAACAATTAGTTGATTTAATTCAGTCCTAAAGAAGAATGATTCGACACTTGATCTTCAAACCAGAACTTCATTATTCTTAGCTTTATGAGGAGTCTGTAGCTACAGCTCAAATAACATACCTTTCCCTATAGTGCCCCCTCACAAAGAATAAAAAATTCTCAGAAAAAATACAATCCTTGACCTAGAAACCAGAGACTTTTTAGAGAAAATCTGCAAAAGATGGGAATTTGTTATGTAACAGGTTTTCAAAAGAAGAATAACCCTAATTTACTCTACATTCAGTTAAAAGCCCAATGAAAAGATAGGGAAAAAATATTTCAGCAGGGCACATTTTATAAGAAAGATATAATAGGTGGAAGAGAGCAGAAAAATAGGATAAACCACAGGAGAGAATGAAGACATGTATTTGAATGCGATATATTGTAAGATAAAATGATCCATGAACTTGAGTTAGGTGTGCTATTTAGAAATAAAGACACTGGAATACAGAGGCCAGAGTGGAATACAAATGGTTAGCTGGGATACAAAGGTATGTTTGCAAGAAAGAAAATGGTCAGTATCGAGCTTTATCACAGAGATCCTGGGATGAAGTTATGACAGTGCAACAGAAAAGCACAGTGAAAGAAGAGACTGTGAAAAGAGTACCAACTATGCTAAAATAAATATTTCTTTTTTAGATGCTGGAGAGCGATATGGTCATGTAATCTGCATATTGCCATCACAGTTGCTATAGCGAGTGTAATGTACTGTATTTTTTTACCACCAGGGAGACTGTTGCAACAGACAGGGAGCTACATTAGGAAGTTGTGCTTAACAAGTCATGTGTGATTTTACTGTCAAACTGCAAAGTGCCATTCTCCTATGGAAGAAGGCTGCGAGTACTTTCGAGGAGTGGATAAACACCACATGATGCAGCTTTCTGGGAAAAACAGAATCCTTTGAAGCATTTCCAGCAAAATCCTTGGAGAGGCAAAGCATATTTTCAGATGCATGATTCTAGGTTAAACAGCTATGTCCCCCACTTGTTTACAAAGCAGCTCGACAGCTGCTGTGAGCCACTGGCCCCCTTTGGACAGACAGGATACATTTGGATCTGTCACAGCAAGCCATGGTGTGCCTTTGCTGCATTACTCTGTGAAGATCTCATTGGAGATCTGCTGCTGGCAACACTAAAATCTTCACCAGCTTTAAGAGCAGCAGATAATTAATTTCACCCCTGCTGTAAGCTTCCTTGTTGCTTTTAACTCTGAAATTTGGGGAAACGTTTTTAGTGGTGAAATTTGTCCTGGAAAAGCTGCACCCTGCTTTATGCATGAGGAATAAAATATAAAAAAAATGACAAGCAGCTGGTTCTTGGCAGGGAATGGGCTCTTTAACAGAAGAGAAAAAAGAACTGAAGTCTGTTTGAACACAGAGATGCAGCGTCCAGTTTGAAATTGAAAAGTTTCATTAAAAGAGCAGAGCAAAGTTGGTGTTACATCTGTCCTTCAGCATTTGGGAAATCAGTCTGAGAGATGCAGCTCCTGAGACGTGAAGCCAAACCATAGCTCCTGAAAGTGCTGCTGGAAACAAGCTTAAGTCAGGATGCCATGTAGACACCGAGAGGACAGCCTGTTTTGGAGAGTAGGGACAGAGGTTTAAATCTTACCTTGCAAATGAAGACACATGCCTCAGTATGGCCCTGCTCCTGTGGATGGATCTAAAGGTGATTTGGTGAGCTCAGTGTACCTCTCCACATCAGAGGGGCACTGCTGGTCCCAAAACAATTGGGAATTCTCCTTTTCTAGTTCAGGCTTCCCTGTTCCTGCCATGGCCATGCTGCTGCTGGCCATGGGGAGGGAGAGGGAAGCAGGACAGTAGCAGCACAACTGGACTGGGTCACCTGCCTCCCACTCGGCCTCTCAGCAGTATGTGCCTGCTGGCACAGCCTAAGGATGGATGCAAGGGGAAGGTCTGGGGCTGTCTTAATGGTCTGCTTGGTTTTCCTGCTAAATTGCTCATGATAAATTCTACCATAAAATATTGCTTGTCCAGCAGCTCTTTTGCACCCCCCTTACAAAGGCTGCAGTGGTCCTTTACCCTATGTAATACGCTGTTTGATACCTTTAAGCCTATATAATATTCCAGTGTAGGTACTGCTGCTTACCTTCGTGCAACATATTCCTATGCTCTTCTTCCCCAGCAATGTTTTCCCTCTAACCAAGGCAAAGGAAATCAGTAGAGACAATAAATCTCTCTTCTGAAGAGGGTGGCAGCAGACCCTCTGCCTCTAAAGCCCACAAATCACAGGCGGCTGGTCCGTTGCAGTCAGCAGCAATATTGTTTCCTTTGCCCTCGTTACCAGAGACTGGTCGCAGCAAAAATTATTACTGATGGCATCTGACAGTTCTACACCACGTTTTGACATTAGCTTTTAGTTACTGGTTCTTTTTTAATAGCTGCCGGTGTGTTCAGTCAAATACCTGTCTGTCACCACAATCAGACAGACCTTAATGTGTCTGCGTTATGGAAGAGGACCTCGGTGTCTTCCCAGCACTTTATTAAAGCCCCAGTGTAGCTTTTTATCACAAATTCCTCACGCGTAGCTGTCCCTGCTCCACCACAGAAATCTTCCGAGTCGGCAGCTCCAATGTCTGCTGCCATTAATCTTCTCCATGCTGTGGAGAGCAAGTGATTTATGGCAATCACCTGCTCTGATGCAGCACAGCTCAGGTGAGTTGGGTTGAATCATCATTGCTGGTATGAGTTTTGTCCCCAGGCAGCCCATGGATGCAGAATGCACCTCTGTACACCTGTGTTTATTTTCCTTCTTAAGCATTATGCAGCTAAACAAGGGGAGGGAATACGCATTTTAATCACAGTTTAAAATAGTGGTGGTGCACTGGTAAGTGAAAGGTTAAACACTTTGACACAGGTTCAGAATTAAAAAACTGTAATTAGATGTCTTTGCTAGTTTTGTGAAAGTATTATATTCCCAGGAAGGCTATAAAATGCACATCTTTCACCTGTGATTTCCCAGACTAAGTTCTAGTTTGACTTTTATGCATCATTCTCAGGTTTTACTCCTGATTTTCTATTCTTTGAAGTGGCAAGGACCTGGAACGGTGCACAGGAAATGAAGGTTGTGCCAAGCTGAGATCAGCAGTGATGCCTTGAGCCAATTAAGGAGCAATGTTAATGGGCTCTCTGTGAATCCTCCTAAGCCTTCCACGCCAGAAAGGATGATGCCCACAACACAGGGCTGAGCTGAGCATTTAAAGCCTAGAGAAATAAGAGCAGATTTTCAAGTCTTCGTTATTAAGCAGCTTCCCTACTGGTTGTGTTGAAAGGGAAGTGTCTCTATAATAGGAAGACATAGAAGTGATTTCTTCTCTTATGAAGATTCATATGGGTGCATGAGTGTGTGTGTGCAGGTATGTGTTACAGCATTGCAACAGTTTATATCCACCGGGAATTAAGCTGACTTCTACATTTCTCTTTCTTTGCTGCTGCTTTTATTTGTTTAATGTCAGCAGGGAAAATGGAAAGTAAGATGAATCTTGTGATTAGGCTTGTGTATAGAGGAAAGGAAGTGAATTTAGGAGGCAATATGTGTATATAGCAGGCTGAGTGCATGCACCCATTTAGAGAAAAGCTGCAGGAGGAAGTGGGACCAGCTGCTGGAGGAGGAGGGGCAGAGGAGGAGAGGCACTGGGGAACCTGAACACAGAGAAGTTTGGGGAGAGTGGAAACTGGCCCATGGCTCTGCCGAGGTGAGTCTACCCTGCCCTGCTGTCCCTCTTTGTCTTCATGTGAGAAATCACAGCAGTGAATGGCAACTCAGCAGTAATACTGATGTGGGACATGTTTATTTGGGAATAAAGAATGGCTTTTTCTTGCTTAGCTTGAGTTGTTTTCAAAGCAGCCTAAGTTAAGCTGGAAAAATGTGGTCGTTCTGGAATGCAAATTTGTGAGTGCCTTATAGGAATATAAATATAGCACCTTATCTTGCAGTGTTGTATACTCCCACACAGACAAGCCCGGAGGCAAGTGGAAAAAATGAAGGCTGGGCTATTCATGATGCCCCTGGCATCAGCTCCAGTCACACGCAGGCATGTGGGCAGCTGGAGCTGACATATGCTAATAGAGATTAACATATGTGCGTGGAGCTCAGCCACACAGAGCTGCAGCACAAAGAGCCTGGTCCAAGGGACTTTTACCAGTGCATCTTTTGGCCACTGAGCTTGCTGTTAAATGCTCTGTGTGATCCATGCACACAATATATGAGCTGGACTTCAGTGATCCTTGTGAGTTCCGTTCAGCTCAGGATATTCTATGGTTCTATGAATATGTAGCAAACCTGGTACCACCTTTAATGTGCAGCCATGGTTTTCCTCTGTGATGCCTTGAAAGCCCAGGTTTGGTACAGCCGACTCAGAACAGGTAAATTCAGAGCATAAATGAGATTCTGAGCTTCATTTCTTCCCATTGATTGATTCCTGTGAGAGGACCACACATGCCCTCCCAGCTATAGGACTGATGGCTCCCAGAATCCTTGCTACTTTGCGGCTTTCAGGCCTCTCCCGGTATATGAGGTTTCCCAAAGTAGCTGGGTAACTGTGCTCTCAGAAGCAATTCTATCTTTTAAACACTTCACTCTTTTAGCTGTCTAGGGCCATCTCCAACCTGAAGCCCTGTCGTAATCATGTGGCACACTGGAGCTTGTTTACAAGATAAACTAACAGCTGCTTTCCTCTCATCTGCTGCTCCTGCTTTGAACTTGAAACAGGAATTATCTGTGTGTGTCAGAACCAGGAGAGTCAAAGCCTCCTTGGAGATGCCCTTTGGGCCTCTCTTTCTGCTACCTTGCAAACATATTTCTATTTTCAGAGATGGCAACCCAGCACCTAATCTTCCACAGGCACATGTATTGCTCCCAGGGAGGAATGTTAGGAATGAAGGAACTGATTTTTTTTTAACCCTCCTTCCACGGGTTAGTCCACTTCTGCTTATCAGCCTACCTCAGCACTTGGTGTTTGAAATCTGGATCAGAATTTTTCAGCTTTCAGGTCTTATGCATAGTTTTTCAGCAATGGCCTCATTTGCTTTCAAAGCAGCTGAGTGAAAACGCATCCATTTTGGTTTTTGTGCATCTGTAGGCAGAAATATAAGAGGAGCGGTCTTACTATTTTTTTTCTGAACCGATGTTTAGTGACTGTATTAAAAGGCCACACACAAGCTCCTCTCTTATTTGCATATCAATACTTAGCCTATTAGAAGCCAATGGAGTGAGGGTCTTGCAGTACATACCCTCTCACAGCGTGACGCTCCGACTTCCCATGACATCCTTTCTTCAGCTTTCATGTCAGTGAATATTATATTGTGATGCCTTGAAGCCAGGATAAACCGGGGCCGTTAAATGTTCAGATGTATGCTCAATCTGTGAAACTCACAGCTGCTCCACTCTTTTGATAATGCTAGTAAGCAAAATTAGTAAATAAAATAAATGCTTAAGGTTCATTTGCTGCACACCCCAATACATGAATGAGAATAGAATCGAGGACATCAAAGAAAAATAAAAACCAGGCTAGTAATAACTTGTTCCCCTTAGGCCTACTGCTTAACCTAAATGTTGTGTTAAAGGGATAAAGGAGTGAACTGAATTATTATACATAGTTAAAAGCCAGGAATGAGATTTGAGATCACACCCCTGTTAGTAAGATCAGCATTATCTCTGTAAGACAAAAACCAGTAAATATTTAGCTGAGAAAATGTGTCATGTTTAATATATTCTCAAATTTTGCATATTATTTGCCTACACAAGTAAATAATAAAATCCTGAAGGGGCTCATGAGGCTGGAACAATGTCACCCTCCTTCCCTCCTGCTCCCCCCAGTCCTTGCTTATTTTGGTGCCCTGAGAAGGGGCACATCTGCCACGGCTGCCTGTGGTTGAAATGAGATAGGAAGGCTCCCTGGGAAAGGAACTTTTCAAAGAAATCTGAAGGGCAGAGAAGAAACCAAACCCAGTGTTACTCTCCCCATGAAGGGAGTGGTAGAGGGATAGGGATGAAGTGATTTGAAGACACCATCAGCTCATGGTGGCTATGACTGATGAGGAAGAGGACAGGAAGGGGAAAGGTGTTCAGAGGAGTGGAGCAGCAGAGATGGGGCCACCTACTTTGTCTCAGGGAGGGAATGTGAGGGGCTGGATGGGGACTCCCTATGCCGCGTTTGGACGGAGAAGGAAGGTGGCTTGAATAGATTGTCCCAAGGGTCCCACCCTTCTGGAGCTGCAGCATCCCTGAAATATCATGGCCACCTCTCTCTCTCTCCTGCTAGCCTGGCGATGGAGGAAGGGAATACTATTTTACGTGCATACACCACTAAATCATACTGCTGCTGGATTAAAATGTTTGAAGATGTATATCCCAGAGGTTCTGTGCTTGAAAAAATATTCCTGAAGGAGGCTTGAAGAGTTGGACTAATGAGGTAACCTCAAATGACAGTGACCAAGGAAATGGCCAAAGGAAAATACTTGTGGGATGACCCTGTGGCACGCGTGTGGAAACAAATGTCTGAAAGAGGAATGCACTGAGAAGTTCCTCATGAGTATCCACACGCACTCAGAGCTGTAATGCTGAACTGCAACTATTGCCTTCACTGCCATGAGTAAGCACATTAGAGAAGCTCCACGAAGACTTCAGAAAATAAGGGTACTACTGCTCCAAGCACTGGCCAGTTCCATGGCAGAAAACTTTATTCCAGAAATTAATTTTATTCCTGAGATTAAGCACGTGAATTACTTGACCTAGAAGAAAAGAGCAACTTTCTGTGAGGGGAACATGCAGAAGAATAAGAAAAATTAATTACTGCATATTATACCACTAGAACTGCTGATTGGAAAAGGCTGCATTTCTCTCTCACAGCCTGTGCTCCTCAAGCGTGATATGACTCATGCCCTGCAAAATATTCACCTCTATTTAAACCCACCCTCTCCTCTCTATTAGAAAGTTAATTAATTTAAAAAAAACCCTCATGGTAGGAGTATCAATGTCAGAATAATGGATTGCCTTAGGAAAGGCGATCAGATAAGTTGGTGTCTTAAGAAGGTTAGGTGATGCCCTAATATGAAAAGTAGGATCTAGAAACAGACATTTATATTTAGGAATACCTTATAAGAAGGGACTGATTGTAGCCAAAAACTGCTTAATACAGAGAAAATGGAGCAAGGAAGCAGAATATTATTGCAATTAATACTGGGGTTGAAGACTGTGTTTTAAAAAATAAATATACCACCTGAAGTTAAAAGTTAATTCATCAAATTTCTCTCATCTAGAGTAGGTGCTTGGGGTTTTTTTGTCTCTCCACAGTTTGAATGTACCACTCTAGTGTTAACAGTAACTCTTAATCTGATTTTATGTATGCTTAACTTTACACTCTATGAGTTCTCATTAAAACTCAAAACGTATAAATTTAAACACATGCTTAGCTCTTTACAGAATAAGGGTTGCATATTGTGAAATGCATAAGATATATAATACATCTGAATTAAAATTACAACAGAATTCCCAGCTGGATTTTCCTGGTCACTTTTGTTATTTTAATACAGCTTTAGAGACTGTGCTACATGTTAAAATCTTACTTGGAATTTTAAAACAGAACAAACCATGTCTGAAAAAAATATTGTTGACATATGCAAGTAATTTTTGCACTGTTAAGTTAGGCATGAGTAACTTAGAATTGTATGAAACGTATTTGAGAATTTATCCCAAAATTTCCCAAATCTTATTGATAAGTAGTTCATCAGGAATGCTCCGTGTGGCATTTTGGATGCTCCTCAGCTTTGCCCCAGCAAGTAAGTCACAACATTCACCAGACTTTAAAAAAAATAGTCACTGATATTCCTGTAAATCTCATAATTCTCATGAGGTTTTCTGCCAGTGAAGACATCTCCTGTATTGCCAGTGGAAATAGAACTATCAAGATATGAACATCCTTGAAGCAAAACGAATTAGAAGGAATGCACACAGCTAATGTCCAATACATATTCACCACCCCTCAATTAGAGGCAGAGGAAGATGTCCCACCCTGGCTCCAAACAGAGGACCATCAGACATGGACACTGTGGCTATAGGGTATAGGAAATCTTGTAAAAATTATCTTAATGATCTACTTCTAGGGAAAATACAACTTTCATATCTGCCTGTGTAGCCATTGCCCTGTACCATGGGAATACTGGTCTCTTAATTTTTCTGTTTTATCTAATATCAGTATGGATATTTCCATTTCTCGGGGAAGTGCATAACTTTATTTTCCAATCCTGCCATGCTGTTGGCCTCAGTGACAAGAATCTCATTCACAGCAATCTCACATTATATTCCTCCTTTTCCTCATTTGAGTGTGTTAGCAGCCTGAGAGATGGAGAGTGGGTTCTGGTGGCAGCATTCAGATTTGATGCACTGATAACAAGTAAAGAGTAAGATAAAATAACAGACCTTTAACACATGTACTCTACATCTGTATATTAGTTGCCATGTAAGCCAGTTTTGAATCCCCTTTGGCAAATCCCCAGAAGGACATAGAAGGAACGACAGATGCTGAAGCACAGTGCAAGGGGACCTGCCTCAGCCCTCCTGGCATGGAAAACTCCGACGTCAGGTCTCTCAAATCTGGCTTCAAGAATTAAATCATTCAGTGGGGAAAGAAGGAGACTCATGATGGAAAAAACGAAAACAAAACACTAGTTGGTCATAGGATCAAAGGAAAATTAATACCAAAGAAAGGATTAAAAATTAAGAGTGTTTGGGGAACATTGCTTTTGCACAATATCCCTTGGCTATAAAAGAAAGAATTAGAAAGATCTCATGGAATTTCAGGCCAGAAGGGGACTATTATGATCAGTTTCTCAGACTTTCACTGTACTGTTAAGGATGCTGATGCAGCCAGCTTTGCCGCAGGGCATCCCCAGAGGGATGGCAGATGGAACGCTGAACCTGCAGCCTCTTGGCCAGAGCCACACTCTGAAGGCTGGAGGTGAAGCAGGCAAGGGCTCCCTCCCACCATGTGTGCAGACCCTGCTTGGATGCTTGTCTCCATGTGAGTATTTCCCCTCTGCCCACGGCTGCTCTCCGGGCTGCTACGACCTTCTCACCTCTGCCCTCAGCTGTTACCTGTCCCCTTTGGCCACTTAGCCAAAAAGTCAGAAACAAAACATTGCTTCACAAAGCTTCTCCAAATACCCATACTTGTTGGCTGCTGCTTGCTATTTTGAAAAGCAAGGACAACCTGTGTGCTGTCAGGGGTGGGAGGCAGGTGGGGTGAGGCTGCTCCACGGCAGCACAGATGGAAAAGACACTTTCTCCCTTGATTTGCTTTCCTTTGATTTATCTCATCTTCTAAACATGCACAAATCAGGAAAGGACTTTTAGGTGGTACATTTTGTCTGCGTAGTCTGTCAAGACCTAACTAGAGATGTGGCTTGGTCTGCAGGAATCACTGGTGGGACCTCCAGGGCTTCCTGTGCCTTGTCCCGACTGTGTGCTTCTGCTGCTGTGCTCCTGAAGCAGCACCTGCCATGGAAAGGGCTCAAGATTTCAGGGCTTTTTCAGCTCATTGTAATTTTTTGCACATTCCCCTTAACCAGTGCAGTGAAGATTTTGATGAAGGAACCACGTTTTTGCACGTAGCAATAACAGATTTTGTCTTGTATTTTACAACACACGCTAACAGCTGTTTACAAAGTAGTGATGGTGGAATGCAGTCCAGTGGGTATACTGACTATTCATTTATCCAGAGGGATTACACTGTCGTGAACAGCATTTGGACTTCAATTTAGTATGCATCCAGCCGAATTATGCGATTAGCTGATATGCAATAAACCAGAACAGAAACACATGCAGTCAAATGGTGCCTGATAAAAAGCATGTCATTCTTATACAGGGTCTTATAATATTGTACAGGTAAATTATAAGTACATAGCTGTACAAAATTTGGCTATCCTGCCATATAGCTATACTTCTTGGTGCGCTGTGTACACATATTTGTATACATATATGTGCAGAGCTGCACTGATTTCATTAAATAATTTTATTTTGTTGTTTTACTTGAACTATACCACACTTCAAATTCTGGCACAAAGCAATGTTTTTAAGTCACTTAAAAGAGGACATAAGACTACAAAGCAGTCTTTTATTAAAAATAAAATTCAGACAAAACTCCTCTCCCAGCAGAAATGTCATGGTGATTTTTAAGAATAGAGAGAAAGAGGTTTTTTGTTACTGTTAGGAATTTTTACAGTTATGGGGTCACCTCTCTCCAGCTGCTCTGGCAGTGCTGTCTCTCCCCTGGATGTAGGGAATGGAGTCTGGAGGAGGGCCCACCTCCTTCCCCTGTCCTGTCACAAGGGAGCAGGATGGAAAGAGCCCTAAGCACAATTTTTGTTTCAAATCACCCCTAGCAGGCTGCTGAGCCCAGTGAAGACAGCAAATAGGAGAGGAAACCAAGTTGAGAGTTTTGTCACCCCTCATGAGGGTTGAGGCTCCTGACTGTGGATTTCATTCTTTGTACGACTGTGAGACTGACCACAGTCCTCATCCACAGCCTGCTCCTCAGGAGAAACCAAGGAGTTGGCAGCTCTGTCCTATGGACCACCTGTGGGCAGGAGCTGGGTGTTGACATATCATATATATAAACCTGGATAAAATGAAATTGTAACTGAACAAACAGGGCACCCTAAATTGAGGGATGCTGCTTAATCCACCTGTGCATGACCATCCTGTCTGCACACAGGAGTAGGATCATCTCCATCCATCTACATCCAAGAGGGATCACGTTGTTACCTTGTAAGCTTTATCACTTTGCTTGATATTAAAATGTTTGGTGCTCTGGCAAAGCTCAGAAGGAGAGAAGCCTTTACTTGTTTTCTTGTTTCAAAGGACACAAAGCATTGACCAGATTAAAGAAACAGTGAACAGGCACTGGCATGGTGATTGCTATTCATCCTCTGTGCCGTGTGAGGCCAGAGCCTTACAGGAAATAGCACGTACAGAGGTAATTAAAACTATATGGATGTATATGCCTAAGTAGGACAAATCATGGCTGTAGGCGAATTTTCCAAAATGGTGCAATAGGAAAGTTCTTAGCCTCAACGTGAGGCTCAGATTATGCAGGGACAATCCCATGTTGACCAGGTGTGTGTGAACAAACACACTTAGGCAAAAAAGTGTGCAACTGAAAATATGTACAAATAGTAATTTAAAACATTATAATGCAACTAACATATTTGCAGTTGTTGTAATCATGAAAGACTGCTGAATAGCTTTCATTTTTTAAAGTGCTCTCCTTTCTCACAGGTGAAAATAAGTTAGCAGCTCTGCATCTCTGCCTTCCAACAGCTTAAAAAACTGTAGGCTTTATATTAAAAAAAAATTAAATCTTGAAAATATTTATCTAGTTTGCTTTTTTAACTGGGATTGTGAATTTGCAGCAATCCTTCAGAATGGCTGTAGTCTATTCTGTACAAACCTGCCTGTATTTGTTTTTTCCATATTTGCATTTTCTGGAAAATTTGAAGTAGATTTAAAAAATATTTTTGTGTATTTTCAATACTGAAATGTGAAGAAAAGTAGAGAGAATTAATGCCTATGAATTACATGATATTCTAAAACCATGTCTCCAAATGCATTTATCTGAATTCAAGCTGTGACTTAATAGCTGTAACTGTATCAACACTGTATCAGTTTACCATAGGAAGAAAATATATGAAATGAGACATAACCTACTAAGGTCACTTCAGGGGCTATCACGGAGCGGAAAATGAATGCTAATATTTTCAGATTTAACATGGGTAAGCTAGTCAGAACCAATAGTTTGGGGCTGAATTCTGAAATGCCCTCAGTGAAAGCAATGCAAGGGGGATGGTCAGTGAGACGGAATTATTAAAAGATAGGGTGGAGCCAAGCCCAGCCATATGGTGAATGCCATAACCGGGGCAGACCTGTCATGGCCAAACAAGCTGGGAAAGCAGGCGAAAAGAAATTGTCCTGAAAGAACAACATGCATCCCGCCATGAAGAAATGAGGGCAGAGGGCTGTGGGCAACGTGTTGGCCAGTGACTGACACTTGCACTGATGAAAGACAACACTGGAAGTTGAGCCCCGGCTATGCAAAGTTGATTAGGGTAGATGGGACCCTTCATCATGCCTTAAAAAATCATCACAGCTCAAAACATTCACTTCCAATATGCCTAATAAAACCCTCCGTCGTTCATGCAAGTTGGGTGAGTAACATATCTATCAGCAAAATATCTGCATTACTGGGTGCATCAGACATAGCCGTTCATAGCATCCAAACCCCAGAGTTCTTTCTACCAACCAAAGATATGAGTTACTGCAACTATGAGAGAAGCCTGAGACTTACCCTAGGTAAACGTAATTTTTCCTCAGTTGTGTATTTTCATGAAAAAAAATATACATCAAAAAGCATAAACACGTTTGCATTTTGATAAGTAGTATAATCAACAGAGCCATTAACTAGATATTTAATTAACTATCAAAATTTCATCACAGTCCACAAATACTTTGTTAGTTGGATGACTCTCATGGGATAAATCACCTTAGTAACATTTACTTCAGGTGCTTTCTGAACCGAGCTCTCATACAGAAAATATTACCTGCCCCAGTGTTCCCCCAGTTTGCACTGGCATACTCTTCAGCACTCTCTGGATCACCTGCTGGTCACTAAGGTGGACCAAAATTGCTGGATATTCCTGAGCTGGTGCTGACTCCAGTTTCATGTGTCCATGTAGTGCGTGCTGCACCAATGTGGTCTAGTTCAGAGCTGGCTTGTCTAGTGCTAGTCCTGTGATCTTTGCAGCAGTCCATGGTATGATACAGCTGATACATTTTTATTATCTGCGTCTTTTTGCCAATAATCAGATTTGCATGAGGTTTTAAAAACTCAAACGTAACTAATGTCAAATTTTGGTACTTCCATAAGTCTCTGAAAAGACAAACCTACTCTGTTCTAGGAAGACATTGAGGAAAATATTATTTTGGTACTGACCAGACGAGTGTATCTCTGCGCTTATAGAAATGAGAACAAAAGTCAGTCAATTAAATTCAGGAACACAGGTCCTTGTTGTTATGTAACATTCATATTTCCACTGTGCTCTTGGGCTCAGTCTTCCACCTAGCTCACACTACAGCTACTGACCCCATGCATGAGCATGTACTTTTCTTATATGTACAGTATAAATCCATTACACATTCTCGCACCTATAGTCACTGAAGTTTGGTTATCAGGTTTCTGTTTTGACATGATACAGATCAAGTTGTCATGGTCATACAAGCAAATTATACGTAACTAGCACCGTTCTTTGGTATTTGAGCAAACCAGCTTAAAACAGATTGCACTTGTATTAATAAATTCTTTTCTGCACAGGGTGATTATATCGAAAAATATATCCAGAAATAGTTCCTGGCCAAAATAGCTCCTAAACCATGCCCAGAACCCGTTTGAAAGAGTTCTTATTGGCCTGGGCCAAAGTTCTGCTGGGGACAATTTAATTGTACAGATGATGGAAAATCATAGCTGGAAAAAGTCCCAGGTATTATTTAGTTTCCTGGTATGGGTATAATTAGCCTGACCAGACACTGACCTATGAATAAAATACAGATTTTAAAATAAGACCTCAGAAAAAAAGCATTCTGCTTAATTCTGACTTTTTTCTTTGCAGTCTTATCTCTTTGTGTATTGTTTGTCATTTTGTAAACATTCACTTAGATCAGTTTCTTTGCAAATGCTAGAATGTTGAAATGCTCTTTTGCTCAAACAGGCACACTATTCAACCATTCCTTTTTGTCTGATTTTCTATAAACTAGAAACCTTTACAAGGTTTTGCTTTAAAAATTAATTTCTCTCCTAGTTTTTCTAGAGAAAATAAACTGCCTTTCAGGTGGGAAACTTAAAAACCCCCATTACATCTCTGTTAGGTTTTAATTTTTCTAGGAATAATCCATACAGGACAGCTCAACATCTGTAAGCCTCAAGAGCAAGTTGTCATACTTCAGACAAGCACAGAGAAGTGAAGGAATTTTCTAAGAAGCCAGATATAATTTTATGGCAGTGAATTGCTACCCTATGAACACTGAGGAACTGTGGCATTCCACTTCTCATTATGTATGCCCACAAGAGAAATATTAAACTAGGCTTTTCTTTGACTGCTGCCTTCGTTCTCTCTTTCTCTTGTACATACTTATAAAATAAAGATCAAGCTTCCTTGAATTCTTTTTATCTGCTTTGAAGTCTAAGGAAAACTTTTTTGGAAATTCTATTTTCATCTCTGTGAATTTATTCTCTAATGCTTCTAACTTGTCAAATATGGACTGTGCTGTTCAAGGAGCAGTTAAGAAAAAAAAGCCCATCTTTGAATCTACATGCACGGACAATCATTCTCACAATTCATGAAAGCCCTCAAAAATGTGGAGCCACAATATACTCTTCTATCGCCGCCTCTTTTGGACAGTTCTGAGGCATGCCTGCTAGATTCTGTGGAGGGGAAAAAAAACAAGGTCTTTTTTTCTTATTTTTGCCCAGTAAATTACTTTGAGCATGTGAAAAAAGCACATCCTACAGCTTTGGACGTCTATTTTAATAAAGAGAAAAAGAAAAATTATTTCTTCTTTTTTTTTCCATCAGAACTCAATTTTTGCCTAAAGAGTTGTTACGGGAGGATGTATGGTATTTTTTAGAAGGATAAAAAGCATCCAAGCCAGAGCTGTTGCTCAAAGGTGGGACAACAGACATACTCCCGTTTCCTGGGGAGGTGCAGGGGGTGTTGGGCAGGAGTCCCTTGGGTTAACAGAAAGAAGCCTGACTCTCTTGGAGAAGCACAGAAGAGATACCATCTTCTGCAGTGGATGTTATCCTGTCCCAGTAAAGCAGACCATGTGAGGGCAGTCCTCAGGCAATGCCTTAACGAATCTAGAAAGAAACCTCTAATTAGAAGCCATGTATGCATCTCCTGCCCTGGAGGGCTTGGTCCCACAGCCCCACCTGCAACTGAGCCCTCCTACCCCAGGCAGGGTGCTGCAGCCTGGCCCCATGGGGCCACCCTTGGGCATCTTGGAATGGCCCTGTGGGATGGGTCTCTGTCCCACTGCTGAGACTCAGCCCCATCCTTGTGGCTGCTGCATCAAATCCTCCGCCTCACTTTTGCCCACAAAACCAGCTTTACTTTCATGTTTTCCCAAGCACCTGAACCCAGCTTGTCCTAGACATGGTGCTTCTCAGCCCATGTCCTGTGACCTACTGGCGGCCTGAAATGAACCACTGAACCATCTTCCCATCTGTTTGTTGCTCTAGGCTGGCTGTGGCTTTTGAAGGAAACTCAAGATAAGGGCAACCAAAACCTTGTTTCATTTGGAGAATGAAAAACAATCTGATGGTTGTGGTGGAATCACGGGAGATGTGCTGCATTTACAGTAAAACGGTATTGGGGGAAGCTTGTTGACTGGAAAAGCAACTGAAGGGGCAATGCTACTCTCTGAGGATGTCCACTCACCTCCCATTTCATGTGTCTGCAAAGGCACGTTTTTCCTTTGCAAGTGATGGTCTGGAGAAGTTATTCATTGTTCCTAAAGATGGAAGACACCTTGCTTAAAATCTTCTTGGGTCTGAAATGAATACAGATTGATCCGGGATGGTCTTTATTCTAAAATACTGTTGAAGCAGTTGAATGGATATTATAGCTGTAAGAATTTCCAGAATAGCCATACAGATATTTCTACTTCGCAAATGTACAGATCTAATGATGGATGTGTATATAAACACACATTCTGTTCAGATCACATCAAAAGGCTGAAAATGGCAGGCTTTACATTTCTTAAACAACAGGTCCTATGAGGCAAAGTAGCTAACTCAGAGATCTGAAAAAGCATTGTATGGCTATGTTTTTGACAAGAAAAACCCAAACATAGAAGCCTGCAGATAATGAAGTGCTTAGTGCAAGATTTCAATTCTCAGCCTTGCACCTATTACATTTCAATTTGATGCAGTAAAAGATTTTCCTCATCCAAAACTAGTGAGCAGCAAGAAGGAAGTGTCTTTCCCTCCCTTTGAAGCAGGTGGTGATTGTTTTAAATTATTAGGGGTCTAAACTTGGCCACCATCCAAGATATGTCAGGAGCTTAGGTCCTCATCTCCAGAGTGGAAAGCACACTCCCAAATATTTGATCAGAAGATATTCTTCCAGCCTTGCTGACAAAGACAGACTCAGAGATGACAATAAAGATTACAATTTTCTTTTAAAATCAAAGAGGTTGTGATTTTTTCATTTTGCTTTGTTTTGTTTTGTTTTGTTTTCCTCCCCGTCTTTTTTCCCATGGAAGAATCAGAATATATTCAATCAGAATGGTGCAATGTGTCTCTGGCAAACAGGAAAATTCCTCAGGGATTTAAATTAAGAATAAAACAAGTGAAGAAGGAGGCAACTCACAGCAGTGCATAGACACTGCCTCTTGTATGGCTTCACTCTTGTGTGTTTGATTGCCTGTGTGAGTTTTGCGTCTTGTATGTTATTGCTTATCAAAGAGCAATCAACAAGGAGAAAGATTAGAGGGGAGGAAGAAAGGAAAAGGAAAATGGGGAGGAGGAGAAATCTTATGCATATGTGAGGCCAAGGGATATTGCCTTTCAGGGTTCATGCACTGTTGTCTTTAATTTTTATGGTATTTGAAAAGAATGGTAATGAGTATCAGAGTTAAAATGCAAGGATTGATGATTTCAGAGAAAATACATTGCCCAGAATTAGCTAAGGCAATGGCCCCAAGGCTTTTCTAGACCAGTGAACCACCTTTAACCCTCAGCTGCCATGTGCCCTTTGAGGAACCTACCAGGGCATTTTTCAAAGCAAGGCCCAGAGCGAATGTGCAAATTGCATTTTGCTGAAAACTTCCTCCTGGCAAATCAGGAAAACTACATTGAAAACAGCAGCATGGCATGTTTGGACGCAGTGTAAGTTGGTATATTTTTCTGTTTAATATCCAAGGCTTTTGGGCCACTACAGAGCCATGGGCTACAGTTTGTGGACCACTGAACTATGGAACCAGTCCTCATTTAAGAACACCTGCCAGGGACTGTTCATCCTGCAGGGCAACTTCCATACATTAAGAGTCCTCTTGGTAGGAAAATACAAAATAAGAAATTTTAAAAGGACTAGACTGCTGTGAGGTGATTTTCTTTTGCATATTCGGCTAGTTCAGCTGATGATGTCAAGCAAGTTTGCTGTGCTTTACTATTACTTTACTTGGAACCTGGAAACCTGATTCTTTCTGGAATCTGCTTTTAAAACTAATGCTGCCAAGACTTATTTGACCTTCTAGCAAGGGTGAAGATGGTTTTGATGATTTTGGTGATCAGCAAAAATAACCAAACCACCAAGAGAGGTTGTGGAGTCTGCCCCACTGGAGAGATACAAGAACTGTCTGGACCCAATCCTGTGCCTTGTGCTCTAGCTAGATGACCCTGCTTAAGCAGGGAGGTTGGACCACACGACCTGCTGTGGTTCTTTCCAACCATACGAGTTCTGTGATTCCATGATTTTTTTAAGCTTGATAAAAGAAATAGACAAAATTGCAAAGCTGGGTTGAAATTTCTTACACCTGCTCATTTTGCTGGCAAGTATTTGAGGTGCGTTTGTTTTTTACACAAAATCAGATTTGTTTATGTGTGTTCAATAACCATCTATTGAATACCTCATATGACAAGTCAGTATGTGCTAAAATGCCTGCTTATCTGTGGGACTAGGGTGTTCTTTCTATCTGATGATAATCAAATATAGCATAATCCAACTCTAATGAGAGAGAAAGCAAAAAGAAATGCAGGAACATATTAGGAGTTTTGAAAATCAAGATAGGTAAACCTGCAAATTTGGTGGGCATGGTAATGCAAAGCACTAAGAAACTGGCTTACAGTCTGTAGTACCAGTTTGCTTTCGCTGACCTGACATACTGGCTGTTCATGGACCACTTAATATAATGGCAATGTTGACCTGAGATCCTTCCTGTGAGGCAAAAGAATGAAAGAGGAACAGCCTTCCCATTGACTTTCCTTAATTTTGTGCATTCATCAGAAACCAAACATTTTGTGAGGTATTGATTTGTGTTCTTAGTTTTCTTGATCCTTAATGATATAATACCATGTAAAACATTTTAAAGAAAATGTTGTAATTTTATATGAGAACAAACTGTTCTGTCAATAAGTAGTGTTAGTGTACCACAAAACCAACTCACCCTTAACATGATAGCAATTTCTTCAGTGACATTTATGAGCTCATTGAAAGAACACTAGCAATTTTATTCATTGTTTGGGGTTTAATACCCAGTGTATAAAGAAAGTGTTATGAAAATTAGAAGTTGTGTATAACGCAACTCTTTTGTAGTGTAAATAACACAACCATATAAATTATACACACACTAGTTATATTAAACACATAGACATTCTATGCAAACCAGAATAGACCTTGTACCAAACTAAGCTGTATATTAATTAGGAGAGTGGTAACAAGCCTTTAAAATCAGCCAATACTGTATTTTGGTTTTAACTCAGAAATTCTGGGGCTTTATGAATTCATGACAGACCCTTAGGGATACATTTTCAAAGCATTGCACAGGATTTTAGCCATGCAAATCCCATTAAAATCAGTGGGAGACATGTGGCTAAAACCCACGCACAGCTTTGGAAGCAACATGCCCCTTAATGTTATCTAGACAGTGTTTCGGCCTCTGAATTTCCCTGCTTCCAATTTTTACAACTGAATTCAAAAGGAAATAAAATTTGCCATGGGGATGTGGGAATTTTAACAGGATGCAGGCTTTTTTAGTTCCAGAGACATAGTTCTGATCAAACAACTATATTACTGCATGGTAAAGGTAGGTTTAATCTGTGCTTTACATGCTTTATCTCTACCTAGCTATTTTGACCTGCATTTTTACTATGCAACAATGTAGGCAACCGACTTTGTAAATAAACATATTGTGGTTCTCTGCAGATTATAATTTCTTCTAACAGAGTCTTTGAATTGAGTAAACAATGAAGTTCCTTTTGGAGTGATGATAGCATTTGACTTGAGGCCTGTGGTACCCTGAGCCATGTAATATCTGCTGCCAGGCATTTCAGAAAGACCCAAATGCACTATAAAAGTCACAGGTCAGGTACTCCCTAATAAGAGCAGTAGCTGATCAGCATGAGCTTTAAACAGGTGGGTCTTCCCTGCTTGTCTGAGTTGCAGGAACAGTGGTGAGGATTTGCAGAGATGGGCAGGGATGAGCTCAGGAACACATTTTGCTGTTAGGTGAGAAGCACTTCAGTCTCTGAAGCAGACAGGGAAATGAGGCAGTCTCTAGACTGTGTGTCTATCACCAGACATTAAATATGGAAGTAAAAATTAATATGTCTGAGGAGTTTACTCAGAGAAGTGCCAGGTCCTTTAGTCAAACTCAGCTTGCAGTCAGTGAAGCAGAAACTTCTGGTTTGGAAGGCTTGTTGAAACTGAGGGGAATGGGGAAAACCTGGATCCACAAGAAATATGCATAGGCACATACAACAGAACAAGGGCATTCTGAATGGTGGACCTGCTTATCTGTATGGCAGGTAAAAACAGACACAAAATTTGAGTCCTGGAAAGAAACATTACCTAATGCCATGACTTTTGAGACCTGTAGGTCCAGGTGTCTCGAAGAAAGTTAATGTCAAAGAATTTGGAATTATCTCTCCATGCTTTCTGTGCCTACCGCAGGAGTCACGATCGCAGTAAAACCTGGTAATTTTACAGTAAGGGGCCGAGCACGAAGATTTTTGGTACTGCAGCTCCTCTGGGAACACCTCACAGAGCACCCCGGCTCTGGCAGGTGACGCTCGGGCTCCTTTGGGGTTGCAGGCCGGACGAGCGGGCGAGGCCCGAGCCGTGGCCGCTGGGCAGGCAGGCGCTGGGCGGGCGGGCGCTGTGCGCGCNCTCGGGCCGCGGGCCCCGCACCCCGCACTAGGTGGAGCTGCAGCCCGCGCCGCGGGAGCGCCGCCGCCGCCCTTTGTCCGCCGGGCGGGCGGCACCGCGGCGCGGAGACAACCCGGCATCCTCCCTCCCGCCGCGCTCTCAGCCAGGGCTTGCTTCAAACAGCAAATCTTCCCCTCAGCGAAGCGGTGTAAAAATCCTGTCCTGGCGGACTGGGGTTTGTGTTTTGTTTTGTTATTTTTAATTGTTGTTTTGGCAGAGCTTAAAATAAATTGTCCTAATTATCCCACCTAATACTGTAATCTCGGTATTAAGACTTATGAAAACGAAAAGATATTTAAAAATTAAAATTGTACTCCAATGTAATTTGCCGTACAATTGAGAGACATTAAACTGCGTTGTTTTATCTTTCTGGTGTTCTTAATTCACAACAGGATATGTTTCCCTGTTTCCCTGAATTATCTGACAACACCATTATAATAAATTTAAACTTTGGGGTCCGCCATCCCGTTGTGTCTGTGCCCAACACCGTCACACCCCCTCCCCCCAGTTTTACGTTGCTAAATTGTTCAGGGGAAAATTATAAATAAGGCGAGTACGTCCCCCCCTCGACAACCACACCACACCGCAATCCCCCCGCCCCCCCTCCTATGTGCCTTTACTTTTTTTCTACACTCTAATGACATTTGGCAGGCTCAACTGTGTAATGCTTGACTGGTTTTATTGTTGTCTGCTCCCAGTGGGGAATAGTTGACACTGCTCTCTGTTTTCAATTGATATCCATTTTCAACAATATTGCTTTCTATTAGATTCCTGCACAGTTTGTGCCAGCCAAACCGAATATTTACCGTGTTGCCCTCAAAGCCTCAAATCAACAAACATTAAAATAAGTAAAATATGCCTTTCCTATCTGACATTTTCAAATTTCCCTTTCAAATTATTATTTTGACTATATTTCATGACAAATGAATCAAGTATTAAAGACACAGTATTGCCACTTAAGGTAAATCAGATTGATTTTTGAGTTTTAAATGACAGGATAAGAGGGTGCAGGAAAAGAGAAAAACCTAATGCACTTATCTGCATTTCATTAGCTTCTATGACCACTTCTCTGAAAGAGGGTGCGCAGATTTATATTGATCCTAGTTTCCAATCTTTGTGTGGAGTGACATTGTTTGTTGTATAATCTGATTAATTCCAAGTAGTTTGCTTATGTAGTAAAATACTAAAATCAACCCTTGGAATCTTTAAATTTTGAGTTACCCACTGAGCTTAGAGGCTCTTCTGGGACAGACTTCTGTTTCTTGTCATTGCTTTCATGACTTCGTGTCTGCCTGCATTTCCCAGCTCTCCAGCCCTGCACTGTCTCAGTTCCTTTCACCAGCTCTTCTCACCTCTGACACCTCTTTATCAGTTTCCACACTCACCTCAGAGGACTCTCCATTAATGTCATGTGTTGCTAATTTTTCGTCGAAAGTCATTTATTATGTGCAATTTTGGCCCTGTAAAGCCCAGTTTAAGCAGTCAGTCTTGTTGATTTGCAGAAAAATTATGGTGGCTAAGGTAATGAAACATAATTTATGTACCTTTCCAAGATTTTGTGATGACCTCTTCTACCTCCCTCTCTTCCTCACACATCTCCTTCTGTTTCTTTATCATCTTTGTTTTCATCTTCATCTTTAGAAGCTCTAACCTATCTTGTGCAAAAGACCTTTAGAAGTTGTCAAGTAAAAGACTCAAAACAGAGGAAATTCTGCTTCTTCTTTTCCTTGTCCTCCCTTCCACCCCTTCCAAAATGCCAGCTAGAGCTTTAGATGAGATACGAACTTTGAAAATGTTTTGTTCCTGGGTTCCTGCTGTTGGAAAGACTGAAGATGAGCACTGAGACGGGCCATGCCCTGGCCATCAGCCCAGGGGCAGCAGCAGAAGCTCAGGCTCAGGCGGAGCATGAGGACACGGTCTCTGTGTGAGGGAAGGAGACAGGCGCTATCTGCACTCCCCTGTAAGCACTGCTGGATCAGCTCTCGCTCTTCCAGCATGAGGATGGAGAAGAGTGATGCTTGGGCCAGCCACCTCTAAGTCCTTAGGGGCTTAGAGGCAGTCTTTATCTGTCCTTGAGCAGGAAGATCCAAGTCTTTTTCTCCTGTGATATACTATAATTAGCCTACAAGCCTTGCTGGAACCAGAAGATTTAGCAGTGGAAGTAAACTTGCATAATGTTGAAGCTGATTTATGTTTCATGTAAACTGCTTGTTTTTACACTTTCTCATTCAAACAGTAACAAAAAGGTACCAGCTTCATAAGGAGATATATAAAAGGACTACATTCAGAGAAAAATGGGAAGAGACAAAAATTAGGAAACAGAATAACTGAAGCTACTGTGGAAATTTATTTGGCCCCTTTGTGTGCATAACATTCTGATGCCTTTTTTTTTTCTTCAGGTGACAATATTGTCCTTAATCCATAAGCAAAATGCTTCCTTCCCTGCACAGGATAGATAGTGTTTGCTGAACTGGTGGTTATTCAATATTTTGTTTTCCCCATCAGTCAATGCATGACCTCAGGCTTTATTTACCAAACACCATCCAAGCTCTGCACTTAATACAGAATTATTAATTTCCTCCTGGGCTATTCTTTTACTCTCCTCATCAACAGTGCTTCACAATGGTTAATGGAGTTCTATATTTGGCCTGTGGCATAGGACTTTCAGTTTTTCTCAAATTGAGTGTGTGATATCCTTTCCTTTCTTGATATTTATTACCTTTCCATAATGGCACAGATGTGCAGAGGTCTGATCATAAATTGGTTTCATCTCCTGTGCGGAACCCCAAAGCCCCTGAAGTCCTAGAAGTGAAACGCTGGCTCTTCCCCAGTGCCCCAGAGCTTCAGGGTGGGCAGGGCAGAGCCTAGAGGGGAGCTCCATCAGCCTCCCCCTGGTCACAGCCCCTCTGCTCCTGCTTTGTGGCATAAAGAGGATGAACTGCACTGTTCTCTTGTAATCTGTCTGGATGATTTGTGTTGTCATAGCTCGTACGCTGTGGAAAATGCATTCAAATATAACACATAAGCTGTCAGAAAGCTACCAGTCTAAGACAAATAATGTACAAGAAAAAGGCGCTTGACAGAGCAGAGATGACTTAAAGGCTTAAAAAAAGTCAAAACCTCAAAATATTTTGTGACATGGGGCTCATCTCTTTTCTTTGTTGTTGTTGTTGTCAGTCCTTTGAGCAAAATTCATTTGTTTAAGACTGTTTAGAGAAACCCCAAGTTTTCTCTTCTGGAGATTAAATAGGAGCCTTTGGCTGAGCCGAAGGTGGGGAGGTGATTTTCACCTAAGTTTCTTTTGAAGGAAGACAGTCATCAGAGTCAACAAGTCAGGTAAACACAGGCAAAGCAGAGAAGCCCTACGCTGCTGCAAATCAGCACAGCTCGAGGAGATCTAGGCTTGGTGAGAAGAGACTTGATGTTTTCATTTGGCAACACAGCCCTTTTGTGCCCACTCCAGGCCCTTATTCAAGCACTGATTAAAGCTGGTTAATTACAATGGTAACCAACCACGGCATCCCAAGGTGCTCCCTACCACCTGTGAAATCCAGGGTATCCCTTATAAGAAAGACACACACACAAACATTGCAGGGGTAAGTTAACATTGCCTAAGAGCTGGTTATTTTGTGAGATAATATTATGGGATAGTGATTGCCTGGAGATAATTGTGTGTGAAAGGGTATTTTGTCATATTTGTTTTGCCTTTTTTTTTTTTCCTTGAGTAGGCTGAAAGCTGGACTGTATTGAGTTTCCAAAATAGAAAGAGCTGGATTCTAAAGTGACTGCACAAAAAAATAAACACATAAATTGCAGCAGTCACATGAGAAAGGATGCAAAGGAAATTCTGCAATTACCAAGGTAGATTCCACTCTGTTAAGTGAAGGGGAAAGTAAAGCTTTGTTTTGTGGTTCCAGGATGCTTTTAACATTAACTATATATGTTCACCAATTGACAGAAAGAAGAGTGTAGTAGATTATACAGCCAAGGTATGATTGAAGACATGTAGGCAAGGGGCAACTTGGGAAGCATTGATCACAATCTCATTAGGTCTGAGATTGCAGCAAAAATGAATGCTAAATGAGGAGAAGGAGAACAAAAAGATGCTGGAGTCAGACTTGTGTTTCTCCAGAGGAATAACTACACGGTTGTAAAAATCAAACTGTCTGAGGAGTGGGACTGCGGGAACAGAAAACCCCAAGAACTAAAGAACAGAGAAAGAAAAGCACGTAGCCCGCTCCTCTGCCAGCAAGGAGTGTACCAAGAAAAGATAGACGTGGCTAAATAAGGAGTTTCACACAAAAATTGGGTAGAAAAAAAAAAAAAGGGAAAAAAGGAACAATCTGATGGGCAAGTTAGAAAGGAGAAACCATGCGGTCCAAATAGCTACGTGCAAAGTCAGAAGAGAGACAAAAACAAAGGAAGTGTGCTAAGTAACAATAGCCAAAGAAATCAAGCTAATTAGTATGAAGCAAACAAGCTTGACAGACTGGCTGAGGCCAGACGGAGGGTGGAGAGGGGAGGGCAGGTAAGAGGTCAAACGAGCTCTTTGCTCTAGTATTCATTTAACAAGATGAAGGTCACATCTCAGAAAGTGTGATAGATTTTTCTGGATGGGGAAAGTGAAATGTCATCAAGAATTATGGTTGTGTCATAGCAGTACTCTCATAATCTTGACAAGTCTCCAGTCCTTGCTTAATTAGTAGGCTTCATGTTTCTAAAGGGGCAAATATAATAAGAAAAGCTAGTTGAAAATATTTAGCAATTCTGAGGAGACGCATGACATTTTCCTCATTGTATTTTCCCATTTTCCGTGCATCAGTCACAAAATTTTAAATTGTCTGCAAAAGAAGGAACTTGGTGGAAGATGAGAGGCTTATACATTTAATCTACATCATCTAATGCCTCAGTGCCTGCCTATTGTCAAAATTCCACAAAGCACTTGTTATACATACTTTCTTCTAGGCATACCAATAGCTTTGCTGAAGTCAATAGAATTACTCTGGTACTTAAAATTAAGCATTTTCTCCAAGATTGTATTAGAGTAAATGCTAAATGCTAGCATAATCAGTCACAGTGATATACTTTATTTTGCTATGAAAGGCATGCCAGACCCATAGTGGAGGGTGAGCTGGGGACACTCCAGTCACAGAAAATGTACCCACAGAGTCTCTAATGGTCACTTGTCCTCCCTGGGAAAAGAATTATCTCATTCCCAGGGTCATAATTTTTTCACTTAGCACAATTGGACAAAGGCTCTTCTAATGCTTTACTCATGCTGGGGTGATATGACCAAGCTGATGAAGAGGAATATGGTTCTCTAGAGTTATTCGAATAAGTTGAAACTTAAATAAAACAAGGCTGATGGCTGGAAAATGCTCTCAATCCCCTCCTTCACACTCTGTGAAGAAGCTATTCCAAAGTGTTTAATATGCACGAGGAAGAACAGGTGGATTGAAGCATTCTTGTAGAAACATGTATGTGTATATTTTATTTGTCATAATTTACTTCAGAAATGTAAAATAATGGTAAATCTTCCAACAAAACAAAAAATCTGTGAGGCATGTTACAAACTCCAAACACAAACCAGATGAATGCTTTTTGTCATTTTCTGGTGTTAGATCAGAAGCCTTGGTATTTTATATGAAAAGGGAAAGAGAAAGAGATAGGAGTTGATAGAGGCTTGGAAAATCTTGAATGACCTGTCAAGAGCTCTTACTGATGAAAGTTAAAGGCAACACTTGTAAAAATGAATTACATGAGCTATTTTTTATACTGTACACAGTTTAATAGTGGACTTCAATCTATTTTATGAGACAAATACCTTAATACAGATGATTCGCAAAAAGAATGCAATATTTACCCAAATAAGAATAACATCCTCAACTACATTTAGTTCTAATTCAAAATGACAAGGGCTATCAATCCTCAAACTCCTCAGTATAACCTAATCACCAGCTGGGGTCAGGCCAACATTTGCTTTCTAGCAAAGTATTGTAGAAATAGATGAATTGCCCTGCTCTCCAGAGCATTCAATATTGGCTGCTTCTGAAATCAGACAATCAGCCTTGAGGAAACATCACAGTATCTTCTGCCTTTTTAGTTATTAGTTTTTACTAAGTCTCTAATATTTTTAAGTGTGCCACTTTTCAAGTTCTGTTATTTTCTTATATGCATATTAGTTTAGAATCTGTAATTTACTGCTGTAACCTCCAAAAGACCCTGGAAAACAAAATCTGCCTCTCCAAGGTCTTTTTACCTTAGGTATATGAATTTGAAGAAAATAAAGAGGCTGAAGTTAATTGCCAGAACAAATAAGAAATTTGGAAAGATGTTTGCTTTTAGGAAATTAAAAGAAAACTATCTGAGCCAAAAGGCAAACAGTGAGTGTGGAAGTAGATATCCTGATGATGGAAAATCTCTGTTCATAATTATCGTGGTAGAGTTTAGCCATTTTTTTCTGATCAGATGCAAGCTGCGTATCTTTGGTACAGTCTTCTCTGATTTTATGTGTTTCTACTTAAACTTAATAACAATAATAGTGTAGTTCAGTGTAAATTGGTTTGATTTTTCCATTTCTCCAATAAATATGTTTAGCTGAAGAAGCAACAGAATGAAACTATCCTCGCTTCTCAGGATTTTGGGTCCTAATGATGCCTTAAGTTTTAACTTTTATATTTTTCAAATCCTGTACTGCCCAGTGTGTAACTCTGAAGTTTCTTGTGGCCTGTTAACTACTGTTCTCTCATGCTGGTTATACACAACAAAGCCTCTCTAGGTTTCCACCTCGAGGACACCAGGCCCCAAAATATGTAAACTAAAGCCTCTGAAGAGGAGGGCAAACTTGGGGTAGTTACATCATTAACTGAAGTTCATAATGGGACAATTAACCTTGATATGCAAATGAACCAAACTTATAAAAGTGTGAAGAACCCGTGAGTTGGGGTCCATCTTGGGTACAGCCTTTGACCTGCCCAGGATGGTACCTTTGAAGGCCCTTCAAATAAATGCCTGCCTTTATTCCCTTATTCCTGTCTAGTCTCTGTGTTTTTAGGTGGCCATCTCAGGCATCACTACACACTGAAAGAGGTCTGATTTGGATCCCTTACAAAAACTTTGGAAAGAGTTTGCTTTTGAGAAGACAGACATCCAAATCTGAGTGAGAGATAAGTAACTTTTAAAAAATTTTCTCCCCTAGACAATTAATTTATCATTTTTAAAAATGTACATCTAGAAATAGAAGC
>VYZQ01032833.1:69398-84470 GCA_013400655.1 Mystacornis crossleyi | reverse complement strand
TTTTTTTTTTTTTTTGCCACTAGTTAACAGCAAAATGATTTTACCTTGTCATAAATAAATGGACTTCTGAGTAGTCCATTGGGAGGTGATGGATGAGTGTTCACCATTCCACCACATTCTCACAAGCTCTTGTAACACAGTACCACTGCATGGGAATTTTTGTAGAGAACACAAACATACACATGGATAATAATATCTGTCAACCCATGCCTGAAATCTTACCAAAGAAATTTGCAGAACATCTTCAGCATGATAGTTTCTCTCTATTACTGCAGGCAGTTTAAAAAGCCTACAATAGCTCGTTTGAAACTCAAGACTTTTTTCCTCCTAAGTGCAGACACTTAACTTTAAAAAATGCTGATATTTTATTGTCATGTCGACCTTTATCCTGTTCCTAGTTCCCTCTGTCCCACTGCTCTCTAGGCAGCAGAAGGGTATGGAAAGATCTGTATGTAGCCAGAATTGGAATGCTGCAGGATAAGACTATCCCTTACCTCAGTAAAAAAAATTGTGCAGCATGTCATGACTGCTGTTTTAGGCATTAGGCCAAAGAATAAAGAAATTTTCAAATGAAGCAATTTTTCTTGCCTTTCTGCTCCAAATCAGCAGCTCCCAACTTTCTCTATTTGTTTCACCAATAACTACAGTTGTGAATTGAAGAAATGATGTGTTAAAAGTGGACATTCCTTAATCAACCTCTTATCAGCCCGAACTGTGACTGCTAAAGGCTGTGATGTGAATCATAATTTACCATGTTCTGGAATCTCTTCATTTAGGTCTTTAAATTATTCTCAGATGATCTCTTGGAAATAAATATATTTATCTCCTCTGATGGTGCTCTTCCTTTTCCAGATCTTTATTAAAGCAGGTCACAAACTTTAGTTGTTTAAAAACTTACCTGGAGAGATGATGAAGACACCCTGAGTCATATTCTTCTGGTGTTGTTGGGTTTCTCTGCACCATATTTATCTTCACCACATTGCAGGTTTGGATCTCTGCAAGGGGTCCAGATTGGGCAATACAGTCTGAGAACATCTTTGAACAGATCGTATTCTTCTGCAGTGTGGCTTAGAAATGTCTAAGAAAGCAATTTTTTGTTGTTGTTTTTTGGGGTATTCTTCTGTTTTTCCCCTTTTGCCTCATTCCTGTCACCTCTCTGCAGAACTCTCTCTAACGAGGGAAATGAAAATACAGTCCATTTGTCCTTTAGGCAGCTGCTGGAGGCTGTGAGCCATTCAAAGAAACAACCCAGGAAACACCACTAAGGGTGAGGAGTTATTGTCAACACCTCATGAGCTTTCAGGTGCTTTTTGCCTTGATGTCAGTAACGAAACTGACATCAGCATTCTATAGCTTACTCATTTGAAAGATCCCTGGGTCAGGCTGTTTCTGGGCTCATGTTTTGAAGATGGCATACAGTGTTCAACAACAGAAAAAATCAGTCCTCATGCTTTTTGCATAAGGTAGGAACAATTTGTAAGCACAAAACTAAACCAGTGCAAAACTGGTAAAAAGATTTATGCAAACAATAGTGATCTGATCCTGAAGATGCCTTCCACATCGGTATTCATCTCAACTGTATGAAAGCTGGAGCGAAAATGAAAAATCTAAGCAATTCACCAACATGTCCACATTCACACTACAGAAATGTATCTTCTGAAAACACTGAAAACTAGAGACTTGATGTTCTTGCAGTACCCATACCTGTGCAATGTTTATCACCTTCCATTCTTTTTAGTTACCCTGATGTGAGATGCAAAGTGCTTCTAATGGCCTTCTGATTGCTGCCGAAGGTCCTTTTCTTGAGTGAATCCTCTCCTAGAGGATGCTTTTCTTAGATCATTTTATCCATTTTATCAAGTCTTTTTTCTCCTATGGTTTTATTTTCCTTCAAAGTTGTAGATGTGAAGTTATCCTCTGTTGTACCCAAAGTGCGCTGCTGAGGTGAAATGTTCAGCAGCAGGTTGTGCAATGGGAGGCATCACAGACTAACTGACTCAGGCTGCAAAACTAAAGCTTATGGGACATTTAGGGTTGGAAATTCAGCATGGGGCTTCTCCACAGGACTGTCTCCCTGGGAATGACAGCCACTGTGGGATCTACCAGCAGCCCCTAGAATATAGGTCAACTTTTCAAAAGTAGTATTTTGCCCCCAGCGATGGGGACTATTGGCAACGAAAAATCCAAGATTGTATCAACCATCTTTTGTAGATCATGAAACTCCACATTATCCTTATCTCACTGATGGTTTTCTTGTCTCTTTCTTCTGCTCCCAGAGAAACTGAGGCAGACTGTGCATTATCCCTGCCACCTTCCAAGGATGAGGCCATTTTTTTCCTAAGTACCAAGTGCAAAAGACAATATTGAAGGCTTCTGTATTTTCAAGACTTGAGGAGAGAATCACCCAATCCCTCCACATTTCTTTAGTGAAATTCAGATCCAGACTGCTCCACTGTCTCAGGATTTCTCTTCACCATCCTCTGGCTAGAATGGCAAGACAGCCCCAAACAATTAATGAGGCCAGAATAAGTTCAAGTCACAGTTTTAGGCAGTATTTAAACAGATTACCACATGAGAATAAAAGCATAAATTTCTTGAATTCCTGGAAAAGCAGACCTACACTGTGATAAAGACCTCTGTTTAAAAATATAGGTTTTTCCAGTCTTTTCACTCTAGGAGCTAAAAAGACAGGGAATTCCTTTCAGCCTATCTGTTTGACAAGTATATATGTTTTCAGATGTGAAAAGTGAAAGTGTATCTGTTTTACAGAGACTATGACACATTTTTTTGTTCTTTTATATCTCTTTTTTCCCACTCTTTTAAATGAATGGCGCTTGGAGGTTTTCGTTTTTGGTTTTTTTTGGTTGGTTGGTTGCTTTTTTGTTTTGTTTTGGGGTTTTTTTTCCTGAGTCTCAATTTGTCCGTCCCATTTTTGCAGCTAGTAAAAAAGCAGGGAAGTAAAACCAGTGATGGAGAAGGATATATCTTCTCCATGGTTCTCCACTGCCATGGAGAAGAGAGCCACTTGCCAGTCCCAGTAGTTCCTGATATATTCAAAGTAAAGGCTGGGTTGGACAAAGGATCTGGAGGATGAGCTGACTTCCCCCCATTTAATCGTGCCAGATCAGTCAAAGGTTTTAGGCCTTTTGTCACGTTACTCCTCCCAATAGCTGCTCTGCACTGGAGCCAGCCTAGTTGGGGAGGGGTTGTTAAACATTGGAACAGACTGCCCAGGGAGGTGCTGGAGTCACCAATACTGGGGATGTTCAAGAAAAGACTGGACATGACACTTGGTACCATTGTCTAGCTGACAAGGTCGTGGTCAGTCAAAGGTTGGACTCGATCATCTCAGAGGTCTTTTCCAAAGTAAATGATTCTGGAATTTTGTGATTCTGTGAATTTTCCCTGGCTCTTGGAGCTCTGAGGAAGTGCAGGGAAGATGAGAGAAAAACACACTGACTCTTGCATACGTGAAGCTCCAGACGGCGAACATCCTCTGTGCCTGGGATCTGGAAATGCAGTCTGTTTAAAAAAAGGGTTGGAAAATCACTAAAGCTTTTCAGTGGCCTCATATCACTCATGTTTCTTTTTCGATAGTGGCAATATGCTGTTGTATCACGGGTAACCAGTGCGACAGGGCAATCCCAGGGGTCAGGCTGGCAGCCCTGCCAGGTCAGCCTGGGGCAATGCACAACATGACCTGGACATGCAGATGGGGCACTTTTAGGTGTTCACATTGCACATGCTGTGCAGCTTAGCAGGGCTCTTGCATCATCTGTACTGTCAGCATTGCACTTTTCCCAAGCATTATATACCTTCAGTACAGGATTATAAAAAAGAAATTAAACTGGAGCCCATTAAGCATGTTTACTCTCTGCAGCAAATATTTTTACCACGTAGTTTTGTGCACAGGAAGTGCTGTAAACTTCAGCATTGCTGCTGGCTCCTTTGTAATCACTCTGCTGATTATGAATTGCTGCCTTCTGGCAGTTGCTGCTCACACGGTTATGATTCCTGCTGGTGGGAGGGTAATAGAGGGGAAAAAATGGAAAAAAAAATGTGCAGGCCAAGGAGACCTCAGGACAATTAATGTCCTTCAGCAAAGTGGAGTAGGGTGCAAGATAAACTAGCCAAATCCAAGGCTTGTGGCAACTCTATTTCTATCTTCTCCCTCCTGCAAAGGTTTTATCTAAAAAGATATATGTGAAGAAACTAGACTTACCAGTTGGGACTTGATCACAGTATATCAGAAGAAACGATGTAGCCTGAGAGCTGGATTACAGACATCACAGCAAAAGTCTGTTCAAAAAAAGAAGTGAAAAACATTAAGCTGTAAGATAAACCAAAAATCATCCCTTTCCTCTGTATGCAAAACGATGATCTGAGTTAAAAAACAAGAAGAAATCCCCATGGTTATATGATAGCTGATGTGTATTATTTATTTTTATGAGATAATCTAAAGCTTTATGCAGTAAATATGAGTATTATACGCTTTGGTGTGCTATTATTTTCATAATGAACTCATATGTTTCAGAAATTTATAACCTGGATGTTAGAGCTAGTGTGGAGGCTTTGGAACTTGCTGTAACTTAGCTCAGTGTGAGGCACTGACCCTCTCTGGTCTCCGTGAAACTGGGTGCTTACCAGTCTGGCACTGGTGTGGTGAGGAGCAGGATGCTGTGGAACTAACGGGAATCTGTCAGTTGGAGCGGGAGAATGGACCTCATTGATTTATTTTGGATGAGCTCATTATGTGGGGGACAGCAGGGCATGTACGTAAGGAAAACTTTATCCAGTGAATTTCACACCCATCATGGAGTTGAGTAAGTCAGTTCTTTGTTAGACTGCTGACAGCAGATGGCTAACTGAAGGCATTGCTCAGTAATATGTTATATTTCTTTCTTTTTTTGCTGCTCGGTTCTGCCTCATGCTGGACATCTAGGAAAACCCAACCTTTTTGGTTTGGAATTTCTAGGTACCCTTCAGGTTGTTGTTCTTGGCTTTCCCCCTTCATTTTCCTTCTTGGTCAATCAAAACTCTCTTTAGATCAATTTCGTGACACACTCTCTGTTTAGCTGCTCTCCGTCTTTTCTTCAAGGCAGAAAATCTGCCATTTTCCAACTCATGTTTGTATCCTCTTCATCTGTCTTGTATCTTCTTTTCATCTCACCCTGTTCTGTTTTTTTTTTCTCCTTGTTTGGCCCAGTGGCAGAAAAGGGCTATTAATGATTCCTGTGAAAACAGCATTTCTGCTTGCATGAGAGTGCTGCCAGACAGATCATATTTGCTCACCATAATGTGTCTCACTAGATTGTAATGGGGCATCTGATGAGATTAGATTCAAATTCCAGGACTTCATATCTGCCCTTGCACAGTCACTTAGTTTTTTTCCCTAAGAAGATGGAGATTTTAGTACCTTGGCTTGCATAAACTTCTTGTGCCTACTCCTTGAACTTCTGTGCTAACTAAAACTATTGTGGGGAGTGGATGCTTCAAGCTTTCAGTTGTGCACGTAGTCCCAGTGAAGCCAATGTGCTATGGAGTGAGCACTAGTAGCCAATATGTTGGCGTGGGTGATCAGAGTGGGTCTTGTTAGAAATAAGCTTGGTATGATGAGATCCAAACTTTTCTTCTTTTAATGTACGAAATCCAAGGTTATATCTTATCCCCATCCTTGTCTCAGCATTTTTGTGAAGGGTCAGGTTAAAAAGCAAATTCTGCTCACAGAACTGCTCTTAATTGCCTATTCACATTCTTCAGTCTCAGTTCTTCAGGAGAATATGTCTGAGCAGATGGCTCTGACTATAGCATGGGCTATGTACCACATAAGAGTACTCTGGCAAATATAGTTAGGTATCTGTCTGATATGGATGACAAGAGACAGTGAAATATGTGAGAGTGTGAAGCTGAAGTGTGGTTACTTCTAAATGCTGAATTAGGTCTGGTTCCATTTTTGTTTCAACAGTTGTTACTTTCTGTAGGAGCATTATAGCAAGCTGAACTCGACTTTTCATTTTACCATGCTGGTAGGATGAGTGACCTTCAGAGCAGAAAGATGTGAGACATGTAGGGGACAGTCTGACAGACCATAGGAGTCAGAATTTGGGGGGTAGGGAGAATGCGATGATAAAATGCTGTGGTAAGTGATTTTCGTGACTGGAAAACCAATTCATCTCAATGGGACCTGGTAGAATAGTTAAGCCAGGGTTATTATCTCTGGTTTCTCCTGTAGAAGAAACAGAAGTGGGGTGCTGACATGATGCTAAGAATAATTGTTGTCATCTTGGTGTCAGCATGGGGAGATTAGGCCTTCAGGCCCCTGTGGCTTTATTCTCTCCATCAGGCTGGAGTGTCACACAATAGGTAAAGAGGTAATACACTGGGATAGAGAGTGCTTGGGCTATCATTTGGGAATCATCAACAAAAATATTTTCCTTTGTAATCTTGTCTTAATTCCTCAGAGTCCTCTTTATGTTTTCTTGGTGTATGAAGTAGTGGTGTTCTTTGGGAAAAGGCTCATATGGAGAAATAGGTTTATACTACATCTGGAGGACACTGAGGCTTGTCAGCCCGATATCCTCCAGAAACAAGACCTGTAGCAGGAACAATTGGCCAGGTCTTCTGTGAGCTGTTGCAAGAAGCTATGGGGCTTCCCATTTGTCAGCTCTGGAGAAAACTGGGAAGCTTCAAATGCTATCATTTGCCTAAAAGCTTGATTTAAACCCTTGTGGAGGTCTACATCCTTAAATTTGTTTCAGTATTCCTGGGAGGATACTGAAAAGAGAAAATGAAGACTTGGCAAAGCTAAATACTCATAGTTGTATGAGAAAACAAGTTTTTTGACATTCATTTGTCACTATTTGTCATTACATAGTTTGTTCAACATGCTTAGGAGCCAAAATAGTGACACAAATCTGATGTTACCAAGCACAGACCCTGAAAAACAGTGAATGGCTAAAGTAATGTGTGAAGTGTCTCTGCAGCTGGATATGGTTTCTCTAGGTGATGAACGACCAACACATCTTTGAGGACTGGGATGGACTCATGAATTTGCACAAAGAAAGTAGATGACATTTGTCAGCTTCCATTGTCTGGGTGTTAAAACATTCAGTTTTGGAAGCAGTTATCTTTTTTTTTTCTCCCGTTTTCCCTTGCAATAGGGAAGGAACTCCCTTTACACATCTCAGTGTCTTTTTGCTCCTCTTCATGTCCATCCCCAGGAGACCTTTTTGTGATGTGTGCAGAATACCCTCAAGATTTCGGAGAGCTAAAACTCTGACTTACCAAGGTGGCCAACATTGTCCCTCCCCCCACTTTTTAGTTCCCTTCTCTTTGCAGTCATCTGTCATCTCCCACTTTATGCTGAGTTTGTCAACTCTTAAGGACAAAGACTGCAGGTCCATGAGTAGGGCTCATAAAATAGCCATTATAGTAATTGAGAACTAATCCTCCTGAGGTAATGGAGTCATCTCTAGACATCTTCCTTTAAAAGCAAAGATATATTCTCTTTCCATCAATGTTCCTCTTGCAAACTCCATGATTGTTTAGGACATGAAAGCAGTTCATAGACTACGTATGTTTGTGTGTATACTTTATAACAGAAATATTTTCTCAGGGAACTATAATGTTTCAGTTGCCACTGCAAACATGTCAGAAGAGTATGTGAAACTGAGCTGACACAGTGCAGAAGCTTTATTGGCAATTACTCCTGAGACACACGCAATGGACATTTAATTACTAACAAGGCCACTTATATTGTGGACTTGGAGATTGTAGATTTCCCCATGATTCCTTAGACAAATAATTTAACTTTTTTTCTACTTAGAGTATTGATGCTTCCGCAAAGGAAGTCCATGTGGCTGCCCTCATGGAAGTCCTGCCTTACTTTGTGGTCCCCATAGGCCCAGGTGAGAACCAGGGGGGAAAGGGGACAGGAGGAGGGGACAGGAACAGGCTGGGCAGTGTGAGCACACACTCCTCCCTGCACCAGGGCATCCACTGCCCTGATGTGGCTATTCTCATCCTGTAGCAGAGCCATTAAGTGCCACAGAATTGACAGTATTACAGAGCAGGGGTAAAGACATTGTCCCTGTGTAGGCTGAACTTCCCTTCTGTGGATCCTACAGCTTGCCGAAGACAGACAAATCTCCAGTCCTTCCCCAGCACAGTAGGATCCTTGGGGAGCTGCTTCTTCCAAAGAGGTTCTTGATCTAGATTTTGCCATGCAAAGGATAATTCCTTCCTCCAGGTAAGTATAGGACCCACTACATTCATAAACCAGAGCCTGTGTTTGAGGAATGAGTCCCGCCACGATTTCGGCAGGAGGAGGTTTAAGCTGTGAAGGCATAATGAATTTCAATGTGTGCTCTGTGCAGTGTCAAACTGTTTAATTTTGAGAAGCTGAAGTCACTAGCCTGTTGTTTCATGTTTCTGTCTAATTGAAATGTTAAAGAACTGATCTTTCTGCTGTGTATTTAGTCTGGACATTCCAGCCTTTGAACTCTCACCAGCACCGTGAGTAATGTTATCCACACACATTCACTCTATTGTTACAGCAAAATCTTTACATCTGATTAAAAAAAAAAAAAATCAAAGGACCAGCGCGATGTATACATGAAACACTGAAAATAATCTTTTGAAGGAAAAAAAAAAGGATAGAAATAAAGAAACAAGGAAAGAAAGAAAGGAAGAAAAGGAAAAGGAAGGAGAAAAGAAGAGAAAGAAATCTCAGCCCATTACACCAGCTCTTGGGGAATGAGGGAAGAAGCTTTCATTAGACTTACCATCATTTTCAGTTTTAATCACTTCTCTTCTTTTCAAATTAAAAAAGAAATTTTGATCAAGGGCCTAGAAGACCCAGAAGTGCCTTCTGGGGTTATCTGAACCAGTCACCTGTTTGGAAGAGACAGCCTTTCACCATCAGACGGATATGCATTTTCAATAATTAACTATTTTTAGCGTGGCATAAGTGAAAAATTAATAAGCCCCAGCAGCAAATAAGCATTGCAGTGTGGGTAGGGAAGAAAATACAGGCCACAGCTCAACCTCCCACTTTGAAAGTTCAGCTCCCTTTCTTCCCCGCCTCCCCTGCCGCAGTCCCCAAAGGGTGACTTCCCTCTCTAATAGACCCACATTTACAGTGAGAGGTTGCCATTTCCCAGCTAGTCCAACATTAACATTCATCATCTCATTTCAGCACCTCCTGTGAGTAATTGCAGCCCTGAGAAATAGACTCTCCCTCGGCCTTTTTTCTACTCAGACAAGGGCTCCCCACAAACTCTGGGCACTCCCCCAGGGAGTTTGCTGTTCCTGCGGTGCTCCCTGACATTCATTTGTTCATTGCCTTTGCTGCGGCAGGCGGTGAACGGGAGGGCTGAGCAAGGGGATGAGGTCTGTCAAACAGAATTGTCCCAAGCAAAGGGACGTTGCAGCTGAGGCAGCAGAGGAGGAAGGACAGGGCCTTTACAGAGTGTCTTCTCACTGGTCATGGAAACAAGAGTACCACGAGCAGCCCTGGCACCCCTCTAGGAAATAACCAGGTCTGTTCCCAGCTTCCCACTTCTTCAGTAAGGACACAAGGCTTGTTTAAAGGGTCACTTAATACCACATCACTGTCGAGGTGATAAGCAGATGATGTGGGGAGGCAGGCTGGCACCCGGCTCATTTAGTTTCACATTATGCCCTCTTTTGACACCACCGTCTTCAAGGTCAGATTTCTGCATTCTGCAGCATGTCCAGCATGGATTGTTCTCTTTGAATTTTAGCCTAATTTTCAATCAAACTTAAACTGGTGAGAGTTCTGGGCAAATGGTGGAGAGAGGTCTGCAATGCCTCTGCAATGTTTGGCATACAAAATTACTCTAATGAGCTCTCAGTGATGATTCACTCAAACTGAAAGGGACTGAAGACTCTGGGACCTGCAGTATGCCATTGTGTGAAGAGGGGTGAAGCCAGAGCAAAATGATCTGCACCATTTTTTAGGCAGCTGCACATCCCTTTGCAACAGGTTGCGCAGCCTGCCTTGAGCACGGTGTGCAGATTTGTCTTAAATATTGGGCAGGTTTTAAATTAATGACTGATCCATTTGCCATTCTTTCAAATTAAATTGAAAATTCAAAACCTGAAAATTTAAATTGAACTAAGAAAACTGCAGTCTAATTTCTGTATGGCATTATCAGTTTAAAAGGTCCAATGATCCAAGGCACGAGTAACTAGGGAAGAACTGATGGAGGGGAGCACTAGCACTTGAAACTGAAGCACTGAGTTAAAATATAGTGTGAATAATGAAATGAAATTTTGCTCAAGAAAGGGTCTTGTGGACTAGAAAACTGTAATGCAAACTGTGAGCCTATTTAAAAAAAGAGAACATATACAAACATCCACAGAAGGCATTATTTATGTCATCACTTGAATTAGAGACTAAGGAAATATTATAAGCAGAGTTGATGGATTATACAATAACAAAGGTTTGAGTATCTCTAATAAATTTATTTTTCAAATAAGCAATTTAATGACCACATCTTAGTTAATAGATGGAAAATTACCTTAAGATTTTAATGTGATGGGGCAACTGTCCCCAAACTGTAAAGGTTTTTACATGTAAAGTTGGGACAAAATATTAAGGCAGGTGGAATTACCTGCCTGACAGATGTCAGCCACAGAGAGTCTCAGGGTATCAGTGAAGGAATACTTGAGATGATGAGTCTAAACCACTTCCGTTTGCCTTTCAATTTTCAGAGTTGCCCAAACTTTTCTTTCCCCTGTAGACAGTGCAGTACTTTTTGTTTTGCAAAGCTAAATTAATTACTTGTTTAACTGTGATTTTACTGAGAAATTTAGCTAGATTGCTGGAATGGTTTCAGGATAACACCAGGGTTTTTTTGGGTTTTTGAAGGAATGTTTGGGGTTTTTTTAAATTGTATTTTTTGGTAGTTTTCTTTTTTCTTTTTTTTTTTTTTTTTTGAAGTATCTTAATGTAGAAAGCAAAATAGCAACTGTTATTTATAGCTTTGGATACTTGGTCACAAGTCGTAAAACACAGTCTAGAAAGCATTATATGAGTGAAAAAACCAGAATTTTACATTGAAGCTGTGATGCCTGAGATTTGTATATTCAAGTAAAAATGATAAAGCTAAATACAGAGCATGTCAAATGAAACCTTAGGTGAAGTATGAATTATTTGTAAAACATTTTATAGATATGCCTGGAAATAGCTAAGTACATCTTTGTGCAATGTTTGCTGAGTAGAAACAGTTATATTTTTCTGGAGAAGTAGGAGATGCCATTGGCTATGTCCTGTTTGAAAATGTATTTATGGTCAGACCCTGGAGTATTTGAAACCACTGATGTCAGGTGCTGACAGTATAGATCAGTGCTTCATCCTGTTTGAGCTGACCTTTTTGGTACCAAGAAATTAAATTCTTATGGGACAAAAACTTTAGTACCTGGCTGCTAACAGTTGGATTCAATTACCCAAGAAGTGAGCTGAAAAAAAGGTACAGAAGTTGGAATATTTTTGAGGCTGCTCTAGACAAGTAGAAAAGAGTTCACATACCTATTGATAATATAATATTCTTTGTATGAATTTTGAATGTAGATACAAACGTGCAGAGTTGATTTCACTTCAGTATATGTAACCCAGAGTGCAGATTTGTAATTAATAATAAATATGGGCAAACAAACTTTGCACAGCCTCTCCCTTCACCATTATGAGGTACAAAATCAAAACACAAGCCAAATATCACATTCCTTGAGAAGATCATACACAGGAAAAATCCCATCAAAGGCCGCCCCCTGAGTTTACCCCACACTAAAAATAACATCCCACAGAAAGCTGCCTTCCCAGCAGCAGGTCCCTTCCCTACAAGCCGTTTGGTTCTCTGTGGCACAGCTAGATGTACAGCAGCAACATGCAGAGCTCACATCAGCTCAGCAAACATTCCCCCTTGCGCTGGGAAATTGGATGCACCATTGTCATTGCCAGAAAAGAGCTATGATACAGACACATGAAAGTGCCTCTGACAGCCTGGGGAAATGGCTTTATTTTTTCTTGCAAAAGAAGATTTGCAATCCAGGCTAACAAATTATTCTTTCATCTAGTTGTTTGTGTTATGGGACCCCAATCCAAGATCAGGGCTCCTCTGTGGTACACACTGCGAAGACATGCAAGGAAGAGAGCAGTTGGCACCCCAGAGAGCTCACGATCTGCATAACAGGCAGGAGCTACCGGGTGGAAGGCAGCTGGGCTGAGAGAATACAATAACGATAAAATGGGCATGCATAGCATCCTTCTCATTAAAAGATGGTGGCAATTTGAGGGCATCGTGGTGGAGGTAGCTTGAAGGAAGAATTTAAATGAGGTTAAGAAGCCAGCTATACAACAGGGATATTTTGTAGTCATGCTTTGGGCTGGGAGGCATCCGGGAGGTGCTTGAGGGAGAGGGAAAAGAAGGCACTGAGGCAGTGGCAGGAAGGCTGATGCCAGGTGAGAAAAGTCTGCTGAACACAGGCTTCATTAGCACATCTCAAGCCACTGTAAAATTTCTTTTGTCATCATGGTGGGGTAGTCTAGGCCACACTTTAGGTTTTGAGGGGAAGTTCAAGTGTTTCTAAAATAGTTACTGGAAGATAAGCAATGATCGGACACTAATGCTCCTGGGGTAGACGAGCATGTCTTTGGATGATTCTTCCTGATTTATGGAGGAAATTAGGACCATCAAGTAAATATGGTGTTGCTTTTAATCTGTTGTATGTCCCAGGATCCTCAAGCTCCCGATGGATAGCCACTTTTTGAGTACAGGCAGTGGGGAAGGAGTTGGGGCATACATGGGCAAACACACACAACTCTGCAGACCAAAGGTTACAGACTTTATGGCAAAACAAGGTCTGAGGACTGACCCTGAGTGTAATCTGGGATAGATGAGAGCTCTGTCTCAAATCTTCCACTTCTGACTAGATTTCTGTACATCTGGAGACTCACTTAATGGTGCTATTGATCCTGCATTTATCAAACTAAGAAGAGTTATTTTTTTCCCACTGGCTTTACTAGGTGCTGTTCATGGACTGACATTTATAGACTAGTTTCTGATGCTGAATTGTGTGGGCAGGTATTGTAACATGCAACTAAAACAGCAGGCCTGTAATTTCATAAAAGGATTTCAGGAATGTTCAGCCACTGTAATCTCAGAAGGAATGATTTGCAGTATGAAACCATATAGTAAAATATGAGTGGAGAGGTAATGGGTAACTTGGACCACAGTTTGTGAACAGTCCATAGGGGTTGAAATCTGCTCTGCATTTCACTCTGGCTATGCACCTGAAATAGCTGCAATGCAGTTAACACCGAAATTGAATTTGTAGGAAAGCAAAATTTAACTCTAGAGATGCACCTGTGTGGCCAGGATAGTGCCACATGAAGTTCTTAAAATCTCTCTGCAACTTTGAAACCTTAGCTCCTATTTCAGAAGTGGCTTAGGCGCTTAACTGAGAGATATTTTCCAAAGCATCTAAGTAGATTAAAGACTTAACCTTCTTCAGAAGTCAGTGGCAGCCCACTATGCAGCTAGATAGCTAGATAATACTGCTTAGGCACCTTTTTTTTTTTTTTTTGCACTGAAAATCAGCAGAGTTAGTCTTTCTAGAGATCAGTACTCCTTTCCAGGATGGGGTTGAATTTTGTATTAAATGAGTGCATTTTAAAAGATAACTCAGACCTGAAGGTTTGTTTATCTGAGGCGAGAGCATGACAGACGGTATCTTTGTATTTGTACTGCCCTTCATGCCACCAGGGAGTTGTACTTTAGCACGTCCTTTCCTGTTGCAAGATGGCCTTTTTGGGCAGCCTTAACCTGTGCCATGGCATTACGGAGACTCAGAGCTGGGCCTGGGACCTCCTGGGGCATCACATTACCCCCCAGTTCAGGTCTCAAGGCAGAGGAGACCTTACGGTTGGTGCATCTGGGTTTTGCCTGCTGCCTGTAATAGGAACTTTCTGCCAGCTCTGGTTGTACAGGAAGGCAATGCAGCTGGTATTGTGAGGGAATGGGAAATGGGGGCAAACAACTGGTTTGTTAGGTTTTCCCTTCATCCATGCTGGTGGGTGAGTCCAGGCTGCAGAGAACCTGCTGGTGTTTTTATCAATGTGCAGCATTGCTCCTTCCATTTCTGGCTTCAAAGATATATATAGGCGCTAGTCCGGTGATGAAGAGATGCTTGGTGTAGCAACTGGGGGAAGGAGCAGAGTTATGTACAAAGGAGACACACCAGTCAACACGCATCTTCCTAAAATACTTTTTATCCTGTGCCAGAAAGCCAGTGGGTGAAGGGTGTGGGAGCATGTGTGTCGACTGTGAGTGGGGGACTGGGACTGGAGGTTTGTTTACTACAGTTTTACTTCATTAATATTTTAGTCTCAGGTGCAGAACTTGGATCTCACTGAAATCGCAAACAGCACTGATTGTGGTGTTTGTGACAGTGCCATGGGGCATTTGCATTATTTATCCCAGGCTGCACTACCCATACAGCTTTCAGGGAATATTTTCAGACAGAATCGCTAATTAGCACATATGTGGAATCTTCTCAAAGCAGTTGGGAACTCTCCTCATTACTTTTTAATTTTTTCTATTTGCTGAACGTATGTCATAGATGAAAATTCAGAATGATGGTTTGAAGGAATTTTGCATATTAAATACTCCAAATGAAAAGAGCAGGATCTTCTCTCCGGACATTGTGAGTGTCTCTGGTCTGGCAGGTTCATGCAGCATTGCTTTTGGGCTGTCACTTGGCTACCCAAAGTCAGTGAGGACAGCAAAGGCCTTTGCTCATTGTCTTGAAGTCTCACAGGCACTTAATAATCACCCACCTTCCCCTTGGATGTTGCTGCTGATTAGTTGTCTGTAAACAGATGATAGAACATGCCGACTATCACCCATCTTCAAATAAAAGATAGTTTATATATGTGCGTATCAAATTTTAATAAAATTAAATTTTTGTATATAAGGAAAATTGATTGTTTTTACAGCACTGAAAGTGTTTTTAAAAATGCTTTTCAAAATGTTAAAAAATATTTTAAAG
>VYZQ01032833.1:41323-55915 GCA_013400655.1 Mystacornis crossleyi | reverse complement strand
TCTACCTACCAACCCAAACCATCCTATGATTCTGTGATGCTGAGTGTGGTGCATAAGATACAGCTGCCTACTTGGTATGCATTTTTCTTCGTTTCTGGAGATTTGTTCTATCATATGTGCCGGATGGTCACTGTGCCCTGAGCTAGGATATCCCCCTTCACACGCTGCCATGCCAGGCTGTCTGACAGTCTCATTTCATGCTTTAGTGGGAGGCAGCATGCTGTGGTGCTCAGAGCACATGCTGGGGAGCAGAGCACATGGGATCTCTTCCCAGTGCTTCCCATAGCCACAGGCTCATCCCTAAATTATACCAAGCTTCACAGCTACAGCAGAAGGACAGCGATATTTATTTACACAACTCCTAAGCATGTGCAATAGGCCTGGCAAGACCATGCAAATTAATTCCTGCTAATGAAAGTCTGGGTTTTTTAATATTTTCCTTATGCTGTGACTGTGCCCTTTCTGTCATCACTTCCTATGCACATGAATTTGCCATTATGCCAGCAGCAACTCTGGGTCTTCACTGCTGCTGGCTGGTTGTTTGCACTGTGGTAATGACCAGAGGAATTAAGTCTCCACTGTGTCATAGTCTCAGAATGGGAGTTATCTCTACAATATGTAATCACTGCCCAAATGGAAAGTTGTTTTAGAGAACTGACAACATAGGGCTTTTTTATTCTACAAAGTGCACCAGACTAGTTTGATGGATGAGAGCAGCTTCCCTGACTTTAAGAATACGAAGGCTAAACAAATGAGTATTTCTTTTCAGAATCTGATTGCAGAGGACGAGAAAACGGTTTGAAAGAGGGAGACCAAGTAATCAGATGCATAGAGTTTTTCTGCTCTAAAGTTCATTAATTTAAGCTGTGGTCCTGTGAAACCAAGTCTTTCAGTAGAGTCATATTAACATATGTGTTATGATTTTTGAGGGCTGTACTCAAGAGCCAGAGTCTTCTGCTTTCCCTACCTGCACATGCAGCTTGGGACACACATCCCTACAAGACAGCACGGTTAAAGAAAGGTGATGTATTTTACTGTGGTGGCAACTCATATTGTTTAATAACTCTTGTTCACTTAAGAAGCACCAGATGAATTAGCAGTAACAAAGATGAGAGGTTTAACTAGCCAGGCAGGAACCGTGGAGAACCATAGTGCATGGTACAGAGGTTACCTGATCAGACTGGATGGACAACCAGTTAGATAACTAATCACCGAAGATGGTAGGAAAACTGTTGATGACATTTTTTCATGAGAAAATGTTTCTTTTTTGCTGAATCAAGAGTGTTTTGCAGACTCAGAAGAAACACAGACTGGGCTCTGGCATTTCCATGCATCCTGGGAGCACATCCTGGCAATCCTGGCTAGTCCCCAAGACCTTTACTTCCCTCCTCAAAACCCCCAAAAGTTTGACAGCTCACATTTTCATTCTGATGTGACCAAAATCACATTCTGAAACTTGAAAGTTTTTCACAAAATGGATTTATTTACCAGACAGCTCTATAAATAATATTTTTCAAAGCCATATTTGAGAAGCATGCTATTGCTCATATGGCTCCTGCTGGTGTGTCATCCATGGTCAGGTTTTCAGAGGAACTTCTACAAAGCAGAGCTATCGGAAAGCTCTGCATATGAGCTGAAGGTACCATTTCTTTTGGAAAACTATCTGCTTGCAGGGCTCTAAAGAATAGTGCCAAGTCAATGTTAAATCATCATATGGGAAATGGTTAACAAGACAGCTTTCCTTTCTACCTCCTATCTAATCTCTGCCAAATCAATCTACCACCCAAGAATGGAAGTTGAAAATGTAATAAACAGGTCCACAGTGAAGGATGAACTATACCTGTGCCTGGAGCAGTTCCCTCTTCATCTTTCTTCACCAGCAGCAAGCCCTGCTATTACCCAAGGGAAAAAATTAAATATTCAGATTGTTATTATTTATTTAGAGGACACAAAAAAAATCAAATCAAGTCAATATTTATCCATCTGAAAAACACCCCAGTATATGACAGACGCTTTATTCGGAGTAAATTAGTAGACATACGTCTCAGAGAGATGCTGTTGTTGTTGATTTATTCCTTTGTCCTTCTTTCAGTTAAGCTTTCCTCAGGTGTTTTTCAAACCACAGAGCTTCTAAAGCTTCTGTAGAAAGTCTATTTTTTGCTAAATTGCATTAGCTCTTTAAAATATACAGGAAAGATGAACTCATCTAATAACAACCTCAGAAAATAACTGCAGCTGAATATAAATAAAATTAAATTTTCACAGAGGAAAAAGCCATTTCAAACTATTTTTTCCATATAATCCATACCGCAGATACTCAATAATTCAGTGAGCTTTCAGGCAATATAAGTCAATGTTGACTCATTAAATGCATTAGCTATAAAATGCGTCTCTAATAGGAAGGATGAGAAATGATTTGCGTTCTTCCCTTTTCATCATTATTCCTTAGTGGCTTTAGTTTTAGGTTTTGTTTTATTCTTCTGGTTTCTTTCACATTTCACACTTTATAAAGAATGCTTTACAGAAACTTCAGGAGCTCTAGTACATCATTAAAAAATAAACACATTTTCTTCCTTACCAGAAACCTGACCAAGAGCAAAATTGTCTTGGTTTTACTTAATAGAAATGCTGAGAGACATTAAATTAACGCATAATTAATCCTTCAGAGATGGCCAGCCAGACGAAGAAGTGGAACACTAAACTGGTAGGGTCAGGAGTGAGAAACTCTCACTGCCTGGCAGGGCCCAGTCGTGCTGGACTTTCACAGGCATGTGAGACAAAGAACAAAAAATCTGAATAAATAAAAAGTATCAATTACATTAATTTGAAAATGCCCCTCATCTGTGAAAGGGCTGTGATTTGCAGAAATCTTGTGACGTCAGAGTGCCAAGTTTTCAGTCTCGTAACTGGATTTCTGGCATTGACCAACTATTTCTTGTTGGGATGCTTGAAATTAATGGATTCTAGCTTCTGCATGTGGAAAACTGAACATCAGCCTCTAATGTGACAGTTACGATCCTATGTGTAGTTTCAGGTGGGATGATACAAGAGAACATGGACATCAAAAGTTAGATGATGTAGGAAATTAGGTAAGTTGGAACTATTCAATAAATAAATAAATAAAAGCAAAACAACCCTAAGGCGATACATTTGGCTCTTGGCATATAACTCAGCAAAAGAAAACTGGATAAGACCAGCCTCAGATGAACTGATATTTTTGGTTTTCCACATGTTTCTCTTCAGTGTCACATATGGAACAAATAAATAATATAATTTTGTCTTGTTAAGTTAGGTGAGTTGGCTAAGCTAAGAATCTGGAATGCTGTTACAAGTGCATTAGGTTGGTTAGCCACTTAAAAAGGATTTAAAAAATCAGCCTTCTAATACCCCTTTGTTTGCTCCCCAGCTCCAAGAAGCCATTTATTTCTTCCTCTAATGCCTAAAGAATTATTTTCACATTCTCGTCAATTAGTACTTCAGTGTGAAACCATTGTCTGCAATATGAGTTCAGCTGTTATCTACTCCCTAAAAAAAAATTATTTCCACATTTGCTATGTAACAGCCTGACAAACAAATAACACCTGCAGAGGATCATGCTCAATAAAGAAAGGGAAGAAAAATAGGTGGAAAGCATGAGAATTCCACTAATGCTCAATGATTGATCTTGTTAGTACGCACAGCCTGTCAGAGCACATTGCCCCAGCACAAGCACACAGCACTGAAGAACCAGCAGCACGGGAAAGAAATGCATTTCTATATAGATCACAGTCAGACACCCTCCCCCAGCTTTCTGAGTGGAGCTTGATTGTCAGCATTATACACACGCTCAGACAATGCTTTCAATAGACGCCTTTTTGGAAGACAATTGCAGAAAGCATGATAACGGGATTTGTCACCCTGATGTGGCTGCTGTTTCAGCAGGCATTATAATAATGAAAGGAAGTTTTACTAATTGAAAATGTGAATGAAATTCAGCTGTCTTTTTATTTTAATTCTTTTGGATGAAAGCCAATTAAGATCATCTGTCTAATGCATCTATTCACCCCTACTTCAACAATGTGTCAATTATAATGGATGTCTAATAAACTCAGACTTCCCAGGACAGAGAGCTGAGCATACAAAACAACTAGTGAGAAATATTAACACATACCTGTAAAATATTTTGTAAGGATTGGCCAAACCCTTCAAATGGCTGAGCTTATTTTCCACAGCATGCCTAAGAGGAGTTAACCTGCACATCCTCAGCAGGGAGTGGTTTGGGCATAACTGGGTCCTTCCACAGCCATTGTGCACTAGGGGTCCTAGGCACATCATGGAACCTCAATATTCAAGGCTATTAGATATCTATTAATTTAAACAGTATACAGTGTTTTCAGTGCAAATAAGCCTGAGTGTGACATCGCCCATGTGTTTCATCTAATTTCATCTCTTTACTCATGTGTTTCTGCCCCCCAGGGGCATCTGACTCTCTCTTGGGCTCTTCCCACTCACTAACAAGTGTAGCTCAGAGGGGGAGGGCTCGTGGAGAGAAATTGATGACACTCAACCTGTGTCCATTGTATACATCTTTCAGGTGTTGTGCCCTAGGATTAGTCTGGTTGTGTGGACTGAAAGCCTATTAGTGGCATTAAATGCTCTTCTAGAGCTCATCCTACAGCTTGGTTTAATGTATAAATAAGCCAATTTACATCATTCAAGACAGCGCTGCAATGCAAAGAAAATTCAGTAAATGAAGGCAACTTGCTACAAAAGGATATGCACGATCTGGATTGAAGTGTAACAGTAGAAGCAAAGATGCTCAGAAGAGAACCAGCATGCAGAGAGAGAAGTTAAAAGAGTTCTAGTGAAATAAGTGTAAAAATACATTTTATCGCTGATTAAATGTAGTATTAGCAATAGATACAGTACACAAATATAAAAGTTCAATATTTAAACCTCTGACATTATTACAGAAATGGATATTGGATAAACATTGCAAATGTTTATGTAGAAACACAGTCTCTATAACATGCACTTTTTCGCTATGTAAAAAGCCACTTTAAAATTAAGGTCTGTGTTAAACATTAAAGCTTGTCTGTTGCTGTCACCAGTGCTTCTTCTGTGTGCATCTCTGTCCCTGCTTTTGATGCTTCTGCTGTAGCAGACTAACGCTGGTCACAATACCAGCAATGTGATTAAATCATCTTTTAAAAGTGTAGAGTAAAAAATGAAGTAATTTTTTGAAATGTTTTTAAAAAAAACTTCACTGCAATTCTTCTTTATTTTTCTGAAGATACACTTGACTGTGATTTTAGTGGAAGAAACTCTTGCCTAAAAATGACACACACATTGAGTAAAGACTGTATCTTGCACATGAACTTCTAATTCATCCATGGCAAGAGTTTGAGTAAAGTAGGCTAAAAAGAGCCTACTCCAATGTTAAACTCATCCAGTCAGGCAACAGAAACCCTTCCTACAGCTCCCTGCTCAACTAGAATGGACCAGATATGAAAAAATTAAAATCTTGCTCTTGAGTACAGGAAAATCAACTCCAAGCTGAGCATTAATTTAAAATTACTATCCCACAAACCTCTACACATAGCAAGAACGTTCAGGAGCCTCAGAGATCTTTATAGACAGTATGGAAACAGAAATGGGACACAGTGAATCGAATCTACTTTGGTGAAATTATATGACCAGCTGTGGGTGCACCACGAAGCCCTTTTGGCTGCAAATACCACCTATGAGAGCAAAGGTCCTTTAGGAATGACCAGCTCAGAGAGATGGGCAAAAAGGCCAAGACCAGTCGCAGTATCTCTAGGTCTAATTCCTTACTTGTTAGGAAGGTTTTTCATGTTATTATTAGCCTTACAACAGTAATGTGGGATTAAATATTTCTCCTTTCTATACCTGTGCATATACTCCCATTGACCTCTCTGTTCTGAACCCCAATTTAAATTAACTCTTTATTAAAACCACTATAAAGGTGAAATATATGGCTTCATAGATGAACTTCATATTTGCTGATGTGGTGAAAAACTTATTTTGGAAGTCACCATCTATTTCCACCTGAATTGTTAGGCATCTGTATTTGTATGTCTTTTCCAGACTTAATGCATCAGACACTTCCCAAATTGTTAAGCAGTATGGTAACCCAGAGAGGCATTTCCTTTGCTTTTTCTGTTAAAACTGTTTTACCTGCATGACCCTGCCAAATATTCATTTGTTCCCAGATGAACAAAGTTTAAATTCTTACAGAAGAAAGGTTTGTTTACCTAGATTATCTTAGGCAAAGTGCAACTTTGACCATGGGTCTTCTGTATCTTAAGTTCATTGACTGTGCTTTTTGGTTCAAGGAAAATAAAATACCATCATCTTTTATCTTGGTTTATCTTTTTTGTGGTGACAGCACTTCAGGCTTTGCAGGTCCAACAGGTGGGAGTATCCCAATGGAGTCTGGTATAAAGCACACCCCACGCTGCTCAGCTCTGTGTGAAAACACATAGTCTGTATTTGCTCTGTGGGGGAGACTTTCCTGGACACCTGTGGAATAGCTTTATGGAGCACACTCAAAATTCTTGGCAATCCTGGATCTTCTAGGGTTAAGAAAACATTTTTGAGGATCCACATTTTGCATTTAAGTCCTTAAAACAGCAGTGAAGATCTTTAACTAACGAATTTAGACCCAGGATCTTCTTATCATAAGGATTATTTTTTGGTAGAAGCATTACAGGACAAGATTTTGAAGGAGAACAATGTGCATATGTAGTAAGTACCAGAGGGATAGCTCTCACCAGTCTCTGCATCCCAAAACATCACCATCTCTGACTTCATAAAAGTTTTGGATCATCCTGTTTGATACCCTAGTAAGTGTACAGTGCCGAATGGCATTACTTGAGGTCAGAAGGGGAGGTGCAGAGAATGAGGTGATGTTTTCAGAGTGGTGGGGTGGGAAGATAATCTTGCAGAAGCATTTTGGCTTAATATAGTATTATATTTCTCAAGTCCAGTGAAAACGCCAAAAGCTTTATCATGATTTGGGCAACAGCTTTAGAAATTTGTTAGGATCCTTCTGTCTGAAGGATATTCTACAGAGAAACTCTGTAGACCTTAAATGTAGCCCAGATGTTGGTGTCTGGAGGAAAGCTGAGCCAAACACTGGATTATGCACGTAGATGACTGATGGGATAGAGACAGAAGGCTGTGAAGAGGACTTGGGACAGCGGAAATGAAAACCTATGTTTTACCTTCGTTGTTCATGACTCCTCACAAGGATGCATCACAGAAACAGTCAGACCTATAATTTGCACAGATGGTAGGAGCTCTGAATAGAAAGGCAAAGAAAGAGAAGTGAGTTTAGAGGAAAAAGAGAAGGAAAGGTGGCCTGAGTGTGACTCATCACTTGCCTCTACTGCTCTGAAACCTGGAAGGAAAATAACACAGAGCTTTAAAGAATATGTTGTATGAGCAGAACTGAGGAAGTTAAAAAAGAAAATATTTCATGATCTTTAAGGCCACCATGTATAAATCTTCACTATCTTTTCTGGCAGGCTTTACCAGATCAAGCCCCACTGCACTAAAGAAGGACACATGGTTTCCGGAAATTTCTGAGTGTGGACACACTATTCTGGAAAAGGTTTCATTCACAAAAGTGGGACAAAGTGGGTGAGAGTGGTTTGGAAAACATTGTTGAAGATTTTCACTGGGAACATTTCGCCAAGACCAGATGGTATAAGCCAGTGAAGAGAAATGACTTTGACAATGGAGGAGAGGCTCTCTGGAGAGCAGTAGCACACTGTGCATTAAATAAGTTTTGAGATAGATAAATGGAGTAGTGGTGAAGGAGGCAATTTTGGGTGGATTTAGTAAAAGAGAGAAAAATATTATTATCCTATAATCATGCAAGAAGGAACAGACCAAAGAGGCACCAGATGGAAAGCTAAGTTCTCACAAAAAAATGAAGGATATGATAGATAGCATATGTAATGGAGAGCAGGTGAGGAGATGCAGTTATGGCATCAAGTGGAAGGTTTTTAGGAGAACTGTAGGCAAAAGAAGAGCCTGCATGTATTGCCAAAGGAAAAGAAGAGAAAGGAAGTAGAGGGAAGGTATTACTTGTAAGATTTCCCCCATTAAAAACAGATGCAGTACAGTGTAGAGGGAGTGTGTGCAGTACAGTGTATAGCTGCAGTGAAGTGCTGGGGGGGCTTTAGGCACAGGAGTCAAGTGAATGGGATGGAGCTGAAAATGTAGAAGAGCTGAAGAAGTAGAGTGATGAATTTGTAAATATTGGTAAAAATAAATAGATATGGAGCTTAAACCAACAAATTAACATTCATGTTATCGCTGAAAATGCTCATACTTATCCTCCCTCAAAACAAAGATTTCAAGTCGTGTAACTGAGTGTTAAGTGCAGCTTTCTCAGGCTGAAAATGTGCCTGGCTATGGCAATAATTGCTCAGAAGGCAATTTCTCTCTTCTTGCTCAGCAAACAAAATTTCATCAAATGAAAGGCAATTTAGTCACTTTCTGGTCTTCCTAAAATAACAAGTTTGTCCACACAAATCTGTGAATGTTATCTGAGATTTAGTCAGTATTTATCATTGCTTATGTGAAGTGGAGCCATATGTAGTGATAATGCTCAGTGCAAACAAATAGTACTAAGCATAACACTTCAGGAAAGGTGAGGTACTACATGCTATCATGCAAATAAGTGCAAAGTTTTAAGGTTTATATTAAGGTTTTCTTTGTGAAGATTTTACTGAATAATCCAGTATGGAATTGTACTTCTTGAGAACAGAATTTATCACATTATATTGTATTACTATTACTATACAGAGCAGAGAAGTCTTTATTTTGCCTTCAATTTTCCCATCTTATAAGAGTATTGTGAAGAGAAAAAAAAGTGTGGTACATTGTTGGGACTTACGACAGCTTGTCCAGCTGCGAGGCATTCATTTGTCTTGTCTGCAAATGCTATTCCAAATTATCCCAAGGATTTGTCTCTGCTACACTCCTCCTCAGACTGGCTCTGACTTCACCGTCTGTTGCCCACAGAAATGCCCTCTGACTGCATCTGTAAATGCTGTGCTGTAAATGTGATAACATTTTAATCTGCACTGCCATGCCAGTGAATTTCCAGTCTCTTTTTCAGCAAGATAATGTGTATGGTGCAAACATTTCTGCATCTGCCCAAAAATGGGAAAGGATTGTGCCATCTTCCTCTTGTATTTGGAAAAGGCAGTTCTGAAGTGCAAACCACCTGCGAATCCTGGCAACACAATCTGACCTGGGACTTCTGTGGCTAAAATCCAGACCAGACCACCCAGACCTTTAAGGCCAATTAANNNNTTAAGGCCAATTAACCTATTGTGGATCACAGAGCACAGAGTCCAACTCAGTACATGCCTGTGGCATGCTGGCTCATTTCTGCTGGGACACCAAGTGCTGCAGCAGCTTGTTCTTCTTCTACAGAGGCACCAGTGCTTTCAAACCACAGGAACCACAGATGGGGCAAATCTGAAATACTGACATTTCCATGCCTTTGGAAGCAGGAGGCCAGGTTTCTAAGGAGCTGTTTGTGCATTTTCTGTATCATTCAGATGTCTACAGCACCAAAGAGAAATAAATGTTCCTGGATCCATCAGTAGATCACAGTACAGGCTGACACATGAGCCCTACGGGCTTAGATTACACAAAAGCACCTTGGAGAAATCTCACCTTATGTCAGGGGAACTGGCCATGCACCAGACCTCTTCCATCTCTGATTAAGAGAGCAGAACCTGGGCTCTGGCCTCTACATCACACTCAGGCTGGACATCCCCAAAGGCTAAAGTAATTTGCTATTCCCAGGCACTGCTTCCTGCTGCCAGTGATCAGTCTGAAGACACTGGTTCTGCATCATTTTCTGCTTCTACAGTGGGTGGACAAGTGCAGGAGCTCTTTCAGAAGTTCAGAGGCTGCATTTCCCCTCTGTTTTCATTTTTATATTTTTACAGCAGTGACATGTAATATACCCAGTTGCATTTGGACATAACACATACAAATCATATCGGTCCTCCATAAAACAAATCACTCTCTGAGCAGCAGGACCGAAGGAGAGGGTTGCCTAGACATTTGCACCCCCTAAATCCTCTACCACTCTACCTAAACCACTCTAGTGTCCTGCATTACCCCCTTTCATCTCATTTGTTTTCCCCTTACATGTCGGGCTGGGCAAGTCACGTGTGTCTTGCAAACCCTGAGCAGAAGGCACACCTCAGCTGCCTCCTGCCTCCTGAGTGAAGTTAGGGTGAAGTTTCTTCTTCAAAAGTCTTATAGAAATGTAATTTTTTTAAACCTCAGCCTCTCTGCAAATGCAGCTGGATGTGGCAAATAGGTTTAGAAATTGCTAGCAAAGAAAGGGAGAAAAGCACATGCAGAGACAGACAGACAGACCCGTGGCAGCTGCAAAAACTTCACGTCCGCAAGAAACCACATGGAAAATTACTTGGCCCGTGCTAAGGGGGCCTTTGTCTCCTCCACTGTATATCTTGGTTCCTGGGATGCAAAGGAGCGAGAGGCAAAAGGCACATCTTCAGAACAGATGAGACAAGGCCACACTGTAAATGTGGTAGGGAGAGGAGATGCCCCAGAGCTGTACGCAGTACGGCTACTTAGTGGCCCGGCTGGGGTGGGGACAGAGGTTTGTGTCCTCTGTGCTCTGGCTGGGCTGACTCAGAAGAAAAGGAGCAATGACAGGGTAGGGTAAGTCTGTATGAGTCCTTCTCTTGCCAGGCTACATTTCTGCATGACCATGGGAGCTGAACAGGGGTGGAAGGTCTGATTTCTAGTTCTAGCTCTTCCTCTCCCCTTCATACCTTCTTCTTTGGCATGCTTGGTCATGTGAGCTGGAGTTTCTGCAGTACCTAAAACAGACATACCCTCTTCTTATCCAGCACTCTAGATGACACTGTAATACAGTTGAAAAATAGAAATTAAATCCTAACACATGTCCCCTTCATATTTGTTAATAATTAATATCAGATTTGCTTTTTATTATTTTAGTGGCTTTGTGAAAATAGAAATAATTGTTGCTGATTATTATTTATTTAAGTGATGACAACATGATTAATAATACTTCAGCATGGGAAGGACTCACACTGAATAACCTACAATGGGGAGATATTATCTCTGTTGGTGGCAAAGCTCATAATACACACGCATTGGAAAAATGATAACCCACCTGTAGAGGAAGAATCATTAAAGACAAAGATGGATATGGCAACACACAGATAAAGGAGATCAATATTTAGGATATAAAACAATTTAGAGAAGCTGGGCCATGAATTCATTCTAACATGTGCAGTCCTTGCTGAAGTGAGGCTGACATACCTGTTATCTACCTGCCCATCATGGTGGGTTCAGGATCTTCCTGTGGAGACACATAGACCTGGCCACACCTGGAAAAATTCTTCCCTGGTAGACCCCTACTGTCATACATTGCCTTACAAAAGTTAAATTCAGACAGTGATTTCTGTATTTGAAGACTTACTGAATTACTGAATACTTTTAGCAAAGCTTAGACCTGTTGCCCCCAGACATTTTCTCCATTCTAGCAAGCATCTTCCAGCAGCCTGCTTTCTGGTCACAGCAGCCAGTGCTAAAAGCCCAATATTTGTGCTCAGTCCTACAGTGTGATGCTACCCTTCTTCCTGCAACACATCTCCATCTTGTTATAGGAGCAGGAAATTGTAGAGCTGGTTATAATGTTTCCCCATGAAAAGTTGTTGGGTTTTTTCCCCCAAAGAAATCGGATTTCCTAAGGTTTTGATTATGAAATTTCACTGTGATGCCTTGTACATCCAGCCCATTGACTACCTCGTCCTTGCACTCTTACAGCACTTCTCATAGCACCTAATACCTCACTTTCTTTTCAGCAGAGGACATGGGTTCAGCTGTGAACCCGGCTCCCTGAAGAGCAGAAGCATAAAGGGGTGGGACATGTATCTACTTTTCCCCAAAACACTATTTTTCCTCTTGTGAGAATCACAAATTTCAATTAATTGACTTCTTTGTTTGCCAAAAGGTAAACACTTTACCAGTCTGGCTTTACACGTCTGCAAGGAACACTTTAAATGAAACATTTTCTACATTTTCTATCAAACTGCTGTCACGCAGCCTGGGATCTTTGGGAGTGTCTTTGGGTAACTTCCTTGGTGAAACACCTCTCCTGCAGCGATTTCTACTTTTCTCCTCTTGTGCCTTTACCATTGACTGCCAATGGTTCTGCCCCCATCCTGGGGCTAAAGCTGATGTTAAACAAGCTGCTGGGTTGCTGTCTAGTGAGTATTTGGTTCAGTACATGCTCAGCTGTTAGGAACAAAATGCCCATGAAGATCCCAAGAGAGAAAGATAATTTCTACACAGACACATATTCTTTCTCTGTTTCTTTTTGTTTAATTATATGAGAAGAACTGTTGAGTTGAGACTGTTTTCTTTTTGGTTATGAATGCATGGATTAGAGTTACAGTTTACAACTGTGGTCATGCTAAAGGATATTTCCCTGCCTTCTCTTCGTGTTTCTTCTACACAGGGTTTCTGTATGTTTCTTCCAGAGATTTTTCACGGTAATTAGGCCTAATTCTTTAATTGCCTCCCCCTCCATCCCTAAAAATGCTGCTGCTTCCTAGTGATTCTGGATATAACATATGTTGCCAGATATAAACAGGGGGGCCTATTAACACGGTAATAAATTTGCATGCTCTATAAATTCTTGCATCATTCATAAGCTAAAATAAAAGATGAGAAAAAACCACTTTGATTTGTTGCCTTTGGACTGACCTCCAACATGCAGATTTATATGGCAGAAAACAGTGTTTTGAAGCTCTCCATTTCCTTAGGCTGGGGGGAAAAAAAAAGCTTTTTATATTTTTTTTAATGGACTACAGTTGGTCCATCAAGTTTCAGTTTCATTTTGAAATGCGCCCTGGGAGAAGGCGTCGTAAATGCCAACATATTCAGCATCATGAACTCAAGATGATATCAGCTTGTTATAGCAATCTGTTGCCAGTGACTCCTACCAGTTCCATTTTTTTAAAAAAGGAAAAATAGAAGAAATGGTTTAGAATTTTTGAATGAATAGAAGAATGGTTTAGATTTTGTTTATCACCCCTTCCCTTACAGGAGCACAGTGCAAACTATTATCTTCCTTCCTCATCTTTGGTTCTGCCTTTATTGAAAATTCTCAGTCAGGGATCCTACTAGTGCATTTACGGTTGACCTTAGACAGCAGTAACATGATTTCCTTGCTTACTAAAGAAAATACAATGCTGCAAAGGACATATATTTTGATTGACAAGCCATAGGTACATCTGTCTTCAGACTTCTAGAGTCTTAAAGATACTGCTGAATAAACCTTGCAGTTGCCATCTTGCAATAAACATAATTCATTCCTCCCAGAAACACATTCAATTTTAAAAGGAGTCTTGTGTAAAACGACAGCACTAATAAAATGATGAAACATATATTATGGGGCAGAGTCGTAGGCAATGTAAATCAGTATAGATCAGCTGAAAACAATGGCTACATTTCTGTCTAGTAAAATATGTCCCTTTTATCTTAGTTATATTAGGCTATTTGTTAGAATATGTGATAAAATGTGTCTAAATATTACAGGTTGGATATGAACATGATAGCTATTTGACAAAGCAGCCCCTGAGAGAAAGTGCATTTTTCACCACATCAGAGGTTAGTTCTCTTGATGAAGAGATAGGTTTGCTCTGTGTAATCCTGTACATAATTATCTTCTCTACCTAATTTCTTTCTGTTGCCATGCATTATTATCTTAAATATTTTTGTAACCATTTCATTACCATTTCCATCCCATTGCTCATTCCTTTATCTCGGTTGTTTTGTCTGACATCATAAAACTGAATGTTTATTTTCTCCTCTCTAAAGCTTTTAATAACTAGCCTGGTGTCAGAAACCACAACTTTAATAAATACACCCAACCTGATGTATTATTAAGCATTAAGAAGGCGTCCTGGTGCCTCTGGCTTGTGCAAAGAAGTAGAGGAGCCTGCACTGCTCTGAAGAAGCACCTCCAAGAATNTTTTTTTTCCCCCCAAATGTAAAAAATTATTATTTTTATTGATTGGCCAATTAGAAATACTGGTGGCAACTAACCTTTTAGAATGGAAAGACTTGATGACAGAGCCTCGGAAGCAGGCCCTGGCTGAGTCATGAGGAGACATGAAAGGGTACAGTGGCAGTTAAGTCTCCTGGCACATGAAGGAGTGTAAACCATTGATCACAATACGAAATGCTGAAAACTGAAAAGGAATCCAATTTATTCTAAATAAAACTACTCTGTTCTCCAGTGACAGATTCCAGAGTCAGACACCAGAGAGGAACTGACAGCAGATGTTTTAGAGCCAAGACACAGAGAGGCTGAGTAATAGTATAGAAAAGAAATTGCTTTGAACTTCACCCCTGCTTTAAATACTTCAAATCAATAGGGTCACAGAGCTCTTTAATAGAGTGATGAGGTCTTGCCCCAGCAGATCTTCACAGTGACAAGTTGATGTGCTTCCTAGCAGCAGGGTCATAAAAATTTCAGGCTTCCCTCTGAAA